>BKCP01007848.1:717242-746941 GCA_008636005.1 Striga asiatica | reverse complement strand
AAAAAATAATTAAAAAATAAAAAACGGATTTTCAAAATCCGTTTTTTATTTTTTATTATTAAAAAAATAAATAAAAAATAAAAAACGGATTTTGAAAATCCGTTTTTTAACAAAAAATAAAAAAAAAATAAAAATAAAAATAATAAAAAAATAAAAACGGATTCTCAAAATCCGTTTTTCCTTGGAAAAACGGATTTTGAGAATCCGGCTGTTTTATTTTTGTCCAGAATGTTTTTTTTTTTTTTATGGATGTCCACGGATTTTTTGTTTTTTTTTATATAAATAAATGATTCAAAAACAGATGGCCTAATAATAATTGATTATTATTTTTTGATGTGAATAAGTGGCGTCACCTTCAGAAGTCCATTGACGAGTGTCGTCCAGCTCGAGCGTCAAATTGACGCCGTCAATCCCTTTAGGTTTAGGCCGCCAAGAAACACCGAACCCATGGACTCCGAACAGCCCCTCCTCGCACCACACGAAAGCAGAGATACACAAACGATAACTAAATGGGAGGCGTTTGTGAGGGAATTGAACACGGTGAGCTACATAGCCATGCCTATGGTGGTGGTGTCGGTGTCGCAGTACCTGCTGCGGGCCGTGTCGATGATGATGCTGGGCCATCTTGGCGAGCTCGCGCTATCAAGCGCCTCAATTGCTACCTCTCTTGCCAACGTCACCGGATTTAGTCTCCTGGTAAGAGTTACTGTTACTTTTATTTAGTACATGTAATACTAATTTCCTTTCGTGTTTTATCAGGACTGTGAGTGATTCTGCTTGTAATGCCTGCTTTGTGCTTCGTACTTGTTTGTTCGTGTAACGTCTGTTAGGTGTTTGACACATTGCCTGCCTTCCATCTATTTTTTTCTTTTCTCTTTACCTTTTTGTCTCATTTCTGTTTTCATTGAAGGTTTGTAAGAGTTAGGCGTCATATAATTGATGTAAGTACTTCAGATGGAGGGAAGTTTAGGAAGAACAGGAAGATGTGAATGAAGTTGGAGGTTACAGTATAATATGATATTAGTTCTTGGGTTTTCAGCCTCAAGTCAAGCGGTTTTGCGGTGAACTTGTAGGGGAAATTATGACATGGGATCATTGTTTTTTTAGCATCCCTGCTTGCTAACTAAAAACTTTTCAGAAACATCTCGAATAGCAAATTTATTGGGTATTATTTAACCAATGTCTGTAAATAGGTGCGATGCATAGTTGTCCATGATTGATAACAAGGCAAGCTCGACACTATAATATACTATATGACTACAATCGAAAGTGGACTGGAGAGTGCGGTATTATGAACCTGGCCTTTTTCTATCTAAGTCTTCAATGTACCAACTTAACGTCATACAGTTGTCCTGACAACACCTCAAGATAGATTTGCAGGTCACTGTGCTTCACTTTTCCCCTCTTGGGGGCACTCCTTATTTAAGCTTGTTTGTCTCAGGACTCATTATGCGCATGACTGAAGAGTGTAATGGGGCTGCTGAGCTCATCATCAATGCAGTGAGCTTTCATAATTTACTTGTTAAGTGACAATTTGTATGATTGTTCTCTTGTTAAGTAAAGGATTGCAAACTACTTTTAGCTGACAGCACCTATGCTGAAAATCTCTGGTTGCTCCATAGATGTCAAATATGTTTATTGATGTACTTTGTAAGGATAGCATGACAACAAGGTGGTTCAAATTTCAAATCATTCAAAGAATTTCCAATGCCTTTAGAATATCTTATGCTGATTTTTGGGGTCTTAATTGGTGCTTAATCTAAGTATCGACTGATTTTTTATTTCTTAAATGCTCATACCCCTTTTATTACCTATTGTCATTTTGTATTAGCTATAGATTAGTATATAAGAGACACACTTGTCAACAGGTGCGAAGAGATTTGTTTTGTAAGCAATTGGGCAAGTTTCTTGCTGAGCAGAGAACCTGTTGGAGAATTATGAATCATACTTCTTTTCCATCCCTATTATTATATAATCAATAACATTATGGATTTTCTCTTTTCGTGATTCTTTACTTCTAGCGTATTCATTTGTCATGCTAAGTTTGGATCATTCAAGCAATGCATCATAACCTAATATTTGCATCTCCCAAGCAGAGTGGAATGGCTAGCGCATTGGAGACGCTATGTGGACAGGCCTATGGAGCACAACATTATCAGAAAGTTGGAACTTTAACTTACGGGGCCATAATATGGCTCTGCCTTGCATGTTTGCCTGTCTGTGTTTTTTGGATTTATACAGACAAGCTTTTGATATTAATCGGCCAAGACCCTGTAATTTCTGCAGAAGCTGGCAAGTTTGCGGTTTGGATGATCCCTTCACTATTTCCCTATGCCATTCTTCAGTCCTTGGTTCGCTACTTGCAGACCCAGAGCTTAATATTTCCTATGCTTGTTAGTTCGTTGGCTTGTCTTTGTATCCATTTTCCTCTTTCGTGGGCTTTTATATTCAAGTTAAAGCTTGGAAATGCTGGTGCAGCACTTGCTATTTGTATCTCATATTGGTTGAATGTGATCTTTCTTGGACTTTATGTGAAGTATTCTTCAGCCTGTCAGAAAACTCATGCTCCCTTCTCAAGGAATGTTTTACGAACGGCAGGGGAATTTTTCCATTTTGCTATACCTTCTGCTGTTATGGTTTGGTAATTTACTTACTATAAATAGATATCTATACCAACATACCCTTGAGGTTTGGATTTTTGTTTTGTCCCCCAAAAAGAAAGGCTAAAAGAAATTTTGGTAATACGAAAGAACATAGATTGTGAAACTTTTTTTCCCTTGTGAACAGAAAATTGTCAGTCGAATCTAAACTATTTTTCCCGTTAATGCTTTAAAATTGATCGCTTTTTCCATTATACCTAAACCTCAAGGATAGTTCTTGTAATTTTTCGTTTCTATAAATGTATAGTTGTTATATCTGTTTCTCATACGGTTATTCATGCTATGTTGCGAACTTTGTAGTTTAGAGTGGTGGACATATGAGCTAGTCATATTGTTTAGTGGGCTGCTTCCAAATCCTGAGCTGGAGACCTCGGTGCTGTCTATATGGTATGCCAATTTTATTATGTATTTTCCATGACTTGAAATTTTGAGTGCGTCTAAGTTGGTTTCTTGATTTCTTGATTTCTTGAGCAGCTTGACAATTACCACACTGCACTACCTCATACCATATTCTTTTGGTGCTGCTGCAAGGTTTAATTTTCAATCATTTGCCCTGCTGAATTTATGTGAGTTTTATCTCAATGAACTAAATGACTTGTTATCATGTAGCACTCGGGTTTCTAATGAACTTGGAGCCGGGAAACCACAGGCAGCTCAACTAGTTCTATCCGCCGTATTGCTTTTGACAAGTGCTGAAATTGTTCTTGCAACCACTGTTATTTTCTTCTGTCGTCATGTACTCGGATTTTCTTTTAGTAATGAGGAGAGTGTGGTCTCTTATGTGGAAAAAATGACTCCTTTCCTTTGCGTTTCCATTGTCATGGATAGTTCACAAGCAGTCCTCTCAGGTGTTCTTTGTTACTCTTTTTTTTGTTTCTTTCTCTTGTTACTATGTTTTGACTGGTATTTGTGTCTCAGGAAATTAATCTGCAAGACCGAAACATTACTTGATTTCTCTTCTCCAGTGGGCATGTGCAAATTGTGCTAGTTGCTAACTTTGTTTAGAAGTATTGGATAACTGGAAAGAACCTATACAGGTTGAAATTAAAAGTGTGTGGTGCTATGTATGGAACATCTTTGTTACAGTTTTGACGCCATTTGATGAATGATTTTTGCAACTGTCATTATGTTTATGTGTCAAAAGGTACTTTGAGTGATGAATTAATTTATCACTAGGACCACGAGAGCCATAAAAAAGGGGTGATCAGTTGGGAAAATTTATTTATTTTATTTATTTTATTTTTTTTTTCCTGACAGAGATTTACAATTTAGAACCAACTTTATGACTAACATCTCGGTCTTTTGTCTTCTTCTGTTGTAGGAATCGCTAGAGGTAGTGGCTGGCAGCACATAGGGGCATGTGTTAATCTCGGGGCATATTATCTTGTGGGTATTCCTGTTTCATTATTACTTGGATTCATTTTACACTTGAAAGGTGAGGGTCTGTGGAGTGGACTTATAGTTGGAGCCGGAGTACAATCTATCTTGCTCGGCATCGTAACACACCTCACTGATTTGGAGAAAAAGGTACGGTTTGATGAATATGCCTGGTTTATTCGCCTTTTTTATCATTCTTTGATCAAAGTACCAAAACAGCTGGAAATACAAAATCCAAATTTAAGGAGCTTGTGTTATTAATGTCAGGCAATAGAAGCTAGGAGGAGGATATTTGATGGTAAATATTCATCACGGGACGAGTTGATTTGAAGGAACAAATTATGATTATGTAATTTGAATGTCCAAGCCTCTCAAGATCTCCCTGACATGGCACGTGTGTTGTACCACATCTATGACAAGATCAACAAGGCATTAGGAGGGACGTTGAAAGTTAAAGTGCTTCTCTAATATGTTGTTGTATATCTTGGAACTTTGAATTTACTTTGTGGTGTAAACTGAAGTAGATAAAGATGAGTTAGTTGATCGAGATTTGGAATAGTTTCAATTTTGTTTTTGGTGGATTCACACGGCAGAGCACCAGTTTTCACAACTGTTTTTGGAACGATTTTGTTTGTTGGTGTTATGATGAGTTGCTGAAAGATGTTGGGTTTGGTTGGTTATATTTAAATGTTTTGCTTTGTTTAAAAACAGTTTGGAAGTTTCTTAATCTTGACAATTTTTTTATTACGCGTCCGCAAAAGTTTTTTTAATTGTTGTTTGGCAAAATGGTTTCAAAAGTTATTGTTTTTCTTGTGAAAATATACAGGTGTACATATATTTATGAATGGTCTTTACAGATTCTTCTCTTATTCTTATTGATATATATATAGTTTTTGCAATCTATTAGGTTATGGTTCTTCCATTATTTATCATTTTGAATCTTATTTATAATAAATACTAGTACAACACCCGTGTACTAGACGGGAAATTGAAATTAAATATATATGCATATATTTTTTTAATAGAATTATAATATAATTTTTTAAGTTTCAATTTTCCAATAAGTTTTTTTTTTCTTCTTCAAAATTATACATGTTATAGGAGACCAAAATAATTTTTATTCACATTAGCTTGTGCGTTATATACGGTATGTAAAACGAAAATATTTATCACTCATAGCATATAATATAAACATACTATGCTATAAACATCGACTAACAACATTTTTCTGCATATACCACAAGAATGTTTATCAATTCCAATCGAAGATCGTTATAAGATAATTAATTTGTTATATCGTATATGAAAAGCAAAATACAGACATAAAAAGTTATACAATTTAAAAGTAAGAAGAAGTATATATAATAATTGATGTATCAATTAAATAAGAAAAGAAAATGTAATATATGGTAATGCAAGAAAAGGAAATGTAAAATAGTTTATGCTAACTAATTGTAGAAGAAAATAAGGAAAAACTCGATCACTGATTTAATATGAAAAACATATACATTAAATGAAAGGCAAGGTTAATTTTTTTATATATAGAAAATATTAATTTATATCCAAGCTTGACTCCGAAGCATGATTTTTTGCCACATGAGATTCCGTAGCGTGTGAATCTGCCACTTAGGCTCAACACATTCAGTAATTATACATAGGGGTGATCATGTGAATTGAGAAGTAGTTATTTGATTGAACAACATTTAGAGTAATAAGTAGAGATGTTAAATAGTCTTTGACTCGTCGAGCGTAGCCCGCTTAGCCCCAAAAAAATAGGTTTAGTACCCCTTACTACCAGTCCGTTTAAATTCGAGCTTTTTAGGCCTCGACCTATTAGCCCACGGGCTAAACAGGTGGGCTTACGGGCTACAGGGCCAGCCCGCCGGCAAGTCCATAATTAAAAAAGAAAAAAAAAAACGTAACTTATTGGGCTTCAAGCCTTCAACTAAGGCCTAGGCCCACAAGCTCAACCTATGGGGCCGTTGGGCCAATTTTTTATTTTTTATTTTTTTTATGTATTTTTTTTTAAGATTAAACTCAAAGCCACAAACAGAAAAAGAACCTTACTCAATGACTCAATGTCACAGACCCACAATTCACAATTCACAGTTTTCATCTCCTCTCAACGATTTGGAAACAGAAATGAGAAATTCATAACAGAAAAAAACCCTACCCAACAAGAATAATCGTCTCTCATTGTTCCTATGTACGCCGACAACCCGACGGTAAGAAGTATGGTTTTCGCCCTTCGCATCGCACTCTTTTATTTTATTTCTTTTGTTATTTAATTATTTCAGGTTAATTACTTAAAACCTGAAATTGTCTGCATGGAATTGGGTTTTCAGTGTTATAAAACTAGAGAGAAAAAGAGAGAATATAGAGAATGTTTTCTCTTATTTTCATTATAACTGAAGCTTCTATTTATAGGAAAACTTCTGATGGCACAATTGTAATAATACAATTACATCAGGGGCAAAATAGTCATTCACATATATTATTTAATAATAAAATATATTATGGTAGGTGGTGGTTACATCCATCACACTTACCATATTATAATACTCCCCTTTGAATGACTATTTTATAAACATATTTTAATCATTATTTGAATAAAGTTCAATCTGAACATCTTGAAATGTATCTTGTGGTCATCAGGTACCATTGCTTCAGCATGTCAGGAAAACCTGGTGGGATAAAACCTGAATATTTTGGAATCACATCATCGTTTCCTCAGGAAAACCCAGTGGGATAAAACCTGAGCATTGTGGAAGCACAATATTGCTCCCCCTCAAATAGATCATCTTTGGTGGAGTATCCACGTGCCAAGAAAACCCAGTGGGAACAAAAACTTGATCGAAGGAAAAAGAGTACAACTACTCCAGTGTTTTCTTATCATCATGAGGAACTATATCAATTATCCAGTAGTCCTTATTATATCATGAATATGCCTTGTTAAAACCTTATTAGGAAAAACCCTGTGGAACAACATCCTAAGAAAGGAAAAAGAGTACACTATTCATGTGAATACGTCATCCCTGTTGCCTCATTAAAAACCTTGCTGGTAAAACCCAATGGGACAAAACCTCAGTCAAGGGAAAAAGAGTACAACGCGTATTCCATATATTAATCTTTCCATAATTTGTATGATACCAACGGTTCCAGCATATTATTCCATCGTCATATTATTTCATATATTTCACCACCATCAGTATCATTCAGTTTATTTTCACACTTCCAGTGTGATACATATATCATTCAATCATTTATTCTCCCCCTCATCTTAACAAATCCCTGATATGTATTTTTAATATTGAATTTCTTGAGGGGAGTTCATATATTCTATGTTTCATTCTCGATTTCAATATATATAATAGGAGAACTTTGAACTTATATCACTTCTAATGTGCACATTTTTCTTTCAAGAGTTCATCATATCAATTGAGTATATTACTAGCTTTATAAATTTTATATGACACTTATTTTCATTATTTCATAATCATTTTGTAACTTCAGGTTACAAATCACATACTAATGTGGCTATCTAGTGGATCCATAATATATAGTAGCACACATGGGTGGGTAGTGGGATCATATATATCGTACCCCTTTCATACTTATATTTATCAAATATCGATTCACAAATATTTAGCTAGTAATAATTTTCATTAATCGAGAACAAAGCATCTCATATCACAAATCATGCAAACCATTATCATTAATATCGATATACATCACAATAATTCATATTTATACCAAACATGCCACATCATCTTTCGGCGGCAATAAATGCACTTCAAGTGCCGATTCTGACACACAATATTTAAATTAAGAATCGTATCACATGCGTATCATGCCTTCTGACACACAGACTTTTAAATTCTATTTTTAGAGTCGTATCGCATACGTATCATTTCTATAAATTATCAGATAATTCATTCAATCTTCCTTAACAAAGGCGCGAATTTACAAATGGATTTCGCACTCTCAACTATCCGTAAATATTATTTTTTTCTTCCAATAAATATCATAAAAGTGATTTCTCGATCTCGATTAGAATGATTGAGGGTGCTAATGATTAATGATATTCCAAGTGATATTCGATGGTTGATTGAAGCAAAAGATCGATTGTCTCGAGAGTTTCCAAAACCATACAAATATATGCCAAGTATGGGTAAAAGTACTTTTGCAAAGAAACGAAGAGCAAAAAGATTAGGTGGATGCTTCAAATGCGCTCGATGGACTTGTGACACACGATGTAAATCTGTAGGGTCCGTGTCCAAAAATCGAGAGGATAAAATAGGTTTTATAAAGGATGGATTGAGTAAAGAATCTATGGATCAAACGATTCAACAGATTCTTGAGACACATCCTAGTGGTTATGTGCATCGTGAGCTTATGTCTCTATGGATTCGTTTCTAAAATGAAGAAGAACGTTATAGACTCGAAAATGTTGTTTCAAAAGATCAAGTTTGTAAAACTGTTCTTGTTAGTACGAAAAATCATATTAATATAATTTAGTATGTTGTACTATGATGGGTCTACTTCTGGATCTGGAGTAAACCGGTGGTTGTGAGCTCAGATCTGCTTGAACCGTCTTTAAACCGTTGCTAGACCGCAAGAATACCTGCAAAAACTCAACGCCGGAGGTGTTTCCGGCGTAGAGCCTCCGACGCTCAAGTCAGTATGAGAGTGATGAAGAGGGGCTGCGCAACAGCTATGGGGGAGAGTGGGAGTGAATGAGAGTTAGGGTTTTAGGGTTACCTCATCTCCTTTATATAGGAGTGAATACTTACGCGAAGTGTCCAAAATACCCAAGTCGGTGGACCTAGAAGGTCCAAAATGCCCCTGTCGATTCGTCTCCCCTTTGTTGCTGAGTCATCGCGAGATTCCTTCTTATCTTTCCCAATGTGGAGGACTTTGGATATGTTACAAGTGTGATGAATCGTCATCACATCTTTGTTGTTTAAGGTATGTGAAGTCGACTTCGAGATCTAGGAAGTCGACTCGTTGATATGTGCGGATTCGGAGGCTACGCTTGACTAGTTCTTTGAGACGGAGTCGTCTTCAGAGAGTCGTCTTAGTTCAGTCGACTTCTGGGGGTCGACTTAGAGTATCTGGATGACTGGGAGCTTTGCTGTTCCTCTTTCATTGATGTCGATTAGAGAAAGTCGGTGGATTAAGGTCGACTTGCAAGAGTCGACTAGATCAATCTCGGCTTCTTCTTGATTGCTCTTAGTAGATCGACCTTTGGGAAGTCGATTTGGGCATGTCGACGGAGTCATGTCGACATGCGAGTAATTCGAGTGGTTCACCGGTTGAGTAATAAGCTTCTGGACCGGGTTATCCTTATGTGGCCATATCATCTAGTCCCCCCCGAAAATTACTCTAAGCAGTCGACTGCTTAAGAGTAAATTTGGTGGTATGTAGCTTCGTTGTCTTCCTGTGGTACCTGCTCGTCTTCGTCCTCTTTGATGACTCGTCTCGTCAATCCATCGGGGCGCATCCCAACCTCATGATTGCTTTTTCGGTTAAGTCTGACACTCTGACAGACCCCTTTGAAATTTCAAATTTCAAATTTCAGAAAACCCTAATTGACGCGCGTCACCTCCATCGCCGACTCCTCGAATTCTACGCTTCATCTGGGTCGTTGATTCAGCTATTGATCTAACGATCCGCCTCTATTCTACTCGAGTATAAATACATTGCACGTCTGCCTTGGGTGGCTTTTCACGCTTCCAATTTTTCGAACTCTAAACTGCTTTCAACTCTCCGGCGCTTTCTGTGCTACCTGCTCTCCGGCGTTTCTTTCTCCGGCAACTCCAGCTTATTCACAGTTCAAGACAACTGCGCCATCATGTGTAAGTTCTTCATCTCCTTTACTTTTCGCGTTTTTGTTGGTTTTTCCTTCTTCGATTTTTTCTGGGTTTTTGGGGAATTTCAGAAGTTCATACATGTTCTTCATGAATTTCTTACGGATTTTGCGTTCAATCTTTCTACGCGCATATTCTGCTAGTATTTGTTGTTTTTGCTAGTCGCTGGCTGCCAACGTGTAGTCGATTTTCGTCTATCGCTAAGTTGGTTCTTGTCGACTTAATGGCCTTCTTTCTTCAACTTTTCTCTCCTCGAGTCGACTAAAGTCGACTTACTAGTTTGTTTAAGTCGAGATACCGATAGCGATTGCCCCCTTTTTGCCCTTTCTTCTTCTGTCGATTATTGCAAGTCGTCCTGATTCGGTCTTGTAGGTTCTTACTTGTGACTTTACTAACTTCGGCCTCCTCCCCCCTTTTCTTCTTTTCTTAGCTCCCGACTCATCTCCTCTTTCTGGCTCCCTCGGTCAACAAATCAACGATTATGTTTGTCAAGCCGACGAGGGTTCTAGCTCTGATTCAGTTGAAGTAACCGGCTATAGGATGGTTTCCCCGCCTTCCCGTTCTTATCTTCCTCTCGCCCCTGCTTCTTCTGCCGACTGGGAGCAGCACGACCAAGCGCTCTTGGAGGGCGGCTTAGTCGACATCGTGAAAAGCCCTCCTCGAGGAAACGTTCCTCGTCTCGACCTTATTCCTCGAGGTATTCCTCTTAGGTTTTTAGATATCTCTGTTTATAGAACGAGTCCTGTATCTGTACCAATAATTGCTCCTCTCCCCGATTATCAAAATACTGTATCAGTAGCTTGTCCCTTAGCTAGGTTAGCTGTTCTAAATCCATTTTGTTATGCCTCTGCAGCCGAAGTCGAGGGCTTCAGAAAGTTCAGTGGGCTTCCCTCGGATTGGGAGTTAATCGCCCCTGGTCCTAATGACGACTTCGCCCATCCTCCCCCCGGCTGTCATACGTTTTTCATTGATCAAGTCGTCTTTGGCCTTCGCTTTCCTGTTCAAGACGAGTTAATACTCATAAGCGATTTGTACAATATTCCCATCAACCAATTTTCTCCCAATGCCATTCGTATCATGATAGCTTTTATTGTTATTTCCCGCATAGTGCTCAAGTTCTTTTCTCCCGATTTTTTCTTTTACTGCTATGGCTATCGTCTTTCCAAAGGCGCCCACTGTCTGGGTCGCCGCGCCGGTGTCACTTTCCTCGATGATCTGTCATCGAACGTGACTGAGTGGAAATCGAAGTACGTATTCATTCGACCTGCTCCCAGCATGTATCCTTATGTGAATAAGTGGATCACCTCGAAGGTTAAACAAAATAAACGGCCTCGCTCTGACGAGTTTGCCCGTCTGTTGTCCGAGTTAAATAAGCACACTTATAGTGCTCGTCAATTAATCAAAGACCGCGATTTGGTCAATCACGCGCGAATCGTCACTTACGAGGATCTTCCTCGTCTCGATGATCCCCGTAAGCCTTTGGATATATGTTTTTTGTGCAATTGTTTTGTGAATCTCGATCGTTCGAATCATGACTACCAAGTATTCTTCATTTATCAACTTTTCTTCTGTTATTTCAGTTAAAGCTCTAAAACGCTTCGAGCTCAAGAAGGGCCAGTCGTCTGGGCAACCGGCTGGTGGTTCTGTTCCTCCCACTCGCCCCTCGCGTCCAGTTGGTGCGGCAGTCGAGTCGACTGCTGCGAAGAAGAACCCTGGCGCCGCCCAGAGCAAACTGTCTGGTTCCAGCTCCCGCAAGAGGGCTCAAGATGATCGGGCCGCCGTCTTGATCCCGGACGACCTGAAACGTCGTAAGGTCGACAAGGGAAAAGGGAAGGCGGTCGAGAAGCCTGCCAAAGCCCCGGTCACCACCCAAGATGTGACGGTCAAGATGCCGTCTCGCCTCTGGAACCACCCCGAGCCTTATCAGGTGGCCCAGTACCTCAACTCCACCATCCCCGAAGTCGACAAGGAGCGTGTCGAGGGGAACCTTTATGAGCGTTCAAATTACGCAGTCCTGTGTCTTTCTCGGGTATTCTTCTTATCTTCTAATCGACTTTTCTTCTGTATGTTTTCTTTTAGACTTAGTCCATCTAATCTCATTTTTTCCTTATGCTTTTTCGCAGTTTCTGGCCGTGGCGCTCCCGTGCTTCGAGGAGACGAGCAAGGCTCCCCTTGCTTCCACCAAGTCCCTCGAGGACGAATGTGAGGCTCAGCGCCAAGAGATCGAGGCGCTGAAGGAGGACTTGGAGGCCTCGAAGGCCCTTGTTGACAAGCTGAAGGCCGACAAGGCTGTTTTCCGGCACCTGAACGACAAGCTTAAGGCCGACCTCGACAAGGCTCGTGACGAGGCCATGGTCGAGAGGGAGAACGGCGTCGAGGAGGGGCGCAGGACGTTTTTGAAATCCCCGATGGGTGCCGTCTTCCTTGAGACCTATCGTCAGGAAGTCGTCAGGGCCTTCTGCAATTCTCCCGCCTTCCTCGAGAAGCTCTGCCCCGCCACCCTCCAATACTTCGAGCATACTTTTTCTGCCTGGGAGGCGGTGGTGTCGGGCTCCGAGTTCGAGGGGAAGCTCGACCGCGAGGCGGTTAAGGAGACGCTTCCCTTCCCCGAGGGCTATTCAGGCGACGACTCTCCCCCCGACGATTACCCATGGTGGTCGGGACTCGAGGCTTGTGCCATCCGCAAGGCTGGCTTGAGCACGCAACTCGAGGTTCCTCCCACCCCCTTGTCCGGTCTGACCGAACTAGTCGGGGCAAGTGGGGCTAGTCGGGAAGAGGTGGTCGAGGTCGAGGATGAGCCACAGGGTACCGAGCCGCTTGTCGACAGGGATGCTGACGGGGAGAACCCCGAGAAGTCTGTCACTGTGATGATGGAAGGTGGGGACGACACTGCCGAGAAGTCGGACGCCGACTCTTGAATGTGTTTGTCCGATTTGGGGCTGTGCCGCTGTTTTTGTTTCGTTGGCTTCTTCTCTCTCTTTTTTTTTTCTTGTCGTTCTCGACCTATTTTCAAGTATTGTAAAGGTCGAGACGACTGTTGGTGTAATGAATTTTCGAATTAATATAATCTTCTTCTTTTCATTCGTTGCTTGTGTTAATTGTGTTTCAAATTATTTTGCTGCTGTTTCCTGTGTATCTTCTCCCCAACCCTTTTTGCGAGCTGGTCGAGGTCGAGCAAGGATTTGAACAGCTTCGTAGCTGTGAAACGTAAGTTTTTCAACTCGTCTTTTCCCAACCCTTCTTGCGAGCTGGTCGAAGTCGAGCAACGATTTGAACAGCTTCTTAGCTGTGAAACGTAAGTTTTTCAACTCGTCTTCTCCCCAACCCCTCTTGCGAGCTGGTCGAAGTCGAGCAACGATTTAAACAGCTTCTTAGCGGTGAAACGTAAGTTTTTCAACTCGTCTTCTCCCCAACCCCTCTTGCGAGCTGGTCGAAGTCGAGCAACGATTTGAACAGCTTCTTAGCTGTGAAATGTTTTAGTTTTCGTCGCCTAGATGTGTACTGAAGTCGGCTGTTCGAGTGTTGCCGTTTCGCTTACGTGCATAATTGGTGTGTCGATGTCTTTATGGTGGTATTTGTGATTGGCGCGAGATTCCACTTGAGGGTTCCAATCGCTAAGGTTGTGTTAGTCGACTGCGTAGTCGAAGGCTTCGAGAGTTTTACAACGTCGTAGTTGTGTTAGTTGACTTCGTAGCCGAAGGCTTCGTAGCCTGCTCGAGATTTCGCTCGAGAGTTTTACAACTTCGTAGTTGTGTTAGTCGACTTCGTAGTGGAAGGCCTCATAGCCTGCTCGAGATTCCGCTCGAGAGTTTTACAACTTCGTAGTTGTGTTAGTCGACTTCGTAGTCGAAGGCTTCGTAGCCTACTCGAGATTCTGCTCGAGAGTTTTACAACTTCGTAGTTCTGTTAGTCGACTTCATAGTCGAAGGCTTCGTAGCCTGCTCGAGATTCCGCTCGAGAATTTTACAACTTCGTAGTTGTGTTAGTCGACTTCATAGTCGAAGGCTTCGTAGCCTGCTCGAGATTCCGCTCGAGAGTTTTACAACTTCGTAGTTGAGTTAGTCGACTTCATAGTCGTAGGCTTCATAGCCTGCTCGAGATTCCGCTCGAGAGTTTTACAACTTCGTAGTTGTGTTAGTCGACTTCGTAGTCGTTGGAAAGTTAGTCGGCTTCATAGCCGCTTTAAAAAATTCGATTTTTCATACAATCATATTAAAGTCGACTCGTAAATGTAAGAAACATAATTGAAGCATAAACAAATTCATTTCATCATTGAATTCAATTCAGACATTGTTCAGTATAAAAGGTAATTCGAAATATTGCCTTAAGCGTAAAAGCGTTTGAGATGGATCACGTGCCAGGATCGCGGGAGTTGTCGACCTTCTCCGTTCTCGAGTTCATATGCGCCCCTCTCGAGCACCTTTGTGATAGTGTAGGGCCCTTCCTAGTTAGCTTCGAGCTAGCCGACATGTTTGAGGGCGTCGGCTCGTTTGAGGACGAGGTCCCCCACTTAGAATCGTCTGGTTCTGACCTTCTTGTCGAAGGCTGCTCGCATCTTCTGTTTGTACTCGACGGAATGTACCCAGGCTTCCTCTCGGCCCTCCTCAATTAGGTCTAGGGCTTCTTCGATCATTTCTTCGTTTTTCCTTTCCTCATAGAACTTTGATCTGTGAGAGTCGAGGCCGACTTCAATCGGCAGTAATGCATCCATCCCATAGACCATGTGAAATGGGGATTGTCCCGTCGAACTTCTTGGAGTCGTCCTGTAAGCCCATAGGACTGTTGTCAACTCGTCGACCCAAGCGCCCGATGCTTTCTCCAGTCGTTTTTTCAGTCCTTAGAGGATAGTTCGATTAGTCACTTCGACTTGCCCGTTTGCCTGTGGATGCGCGACTGACGCAAATCTCTGTTTGATTCCCATGTCGAGGCACCATGCTTGGATCCGTTTTCCTTGGAATTGAGTTCCATTGTCTGAAATTAACACTTTCGGAATTCCAAATCGACAGCAAATCATCTTTTCTTCAGTGATTCGTGCTAAGGGTTCCGCCTCGACCCACTTACTGAAATAGTCGACTGCGACCACCAGAAACTTTCTTTGTCCTGTCCCCATCGGCAACGGTCCTACCAAGTCGATTCCCCATTGAGCAAAGGGAATTGGGGAGTTGATCGTCGTCATGTACTCTGCCGAGATATGAGTGACTTGGCCATGGCGCTGGCATTTTTCGCATTTCTGGACTAACTGCTCGGCCGCTGCTCGAATTTTGGGCCAATAGTATCCTGCTCGCAGAGCTTTGCCAGTTAAAGCTCGAGATCCGACATGTGCCCCGCAACACCCTTCATGGATTTTCTTTAGGACATGGACACCTTCTTCTTCGGACACACACCTCAAATGTGGTCCGACTACCGACTTCTTGTAGAGGATCCCGTCGACTTCAAAATATTTGCTCAAATATCGAGCCGTCTTTTCCGCCTCTTGTTTGTCTCCTGCCGGGATTCGACCCTTCAGGAGTTCTCGAATCGACTTTCTCCAATCATCTTTCTCGTCAACTTCCATAGTTTCACTTAGGACGCTTCCCTCGAGGTGCATCGTGGTGATGTGATTTCCTACTTTTCCTTCATTCGAGCTCGCAATTCGTGCGAGCCAGTCGGCTCGTTTATTCTCTTCTCACGGGATCTGTGTTAATTCGACCTTCTCCAAGCCTTGTATCAAGCTCTGGATTTCCTCGACATATTTCATCATCCTCTCTTCCTTAACTTCACAGTTTCCCAGCACTTGGCCAACGACAAGTTGTGAGTCGGAATGTGTTGGGATTTCCGTTGCTCCGCCACCAATTGCCAGTTGTATCCCTTTGATAAGTGCTTCGTATTCGGCTTCATTGTTTGAGGCTTTGAATCCCATCCTGATGGCGAAGTCAAGTTGCTCGCCTTCGGGAGATACTAGAACGACTCTCAGACCGGATCCTTTGGCCGCAGAGGATCCGTTTCCTCTCTTCTCCTTTGGTTCCCTCTTGAATGAAATCGGCCAGAGCCTGGGCCTTAATGGCGAGTCTCGGCTCGTACTTGATAGAATACTCGCTTAGCTCGACTGTCCATTTCACGAGTCGACCCGATACCGTGGGTCGACCCAATGTTTCTCCCAACTGAAAGTTTGTTCGCACTACTATCGCATGGTTCAGAAAGTAAGGTCTCAATTTCCTAGCCGTTATCACCAGTGTCAAGGCAGCTTTCTCGACTTCAGGGTATCTCACCTCCGCACCCTGGAGCACTCGACTCGTATAATAAATCGGCTGCTGGGAACTTCCATCTTCTCGCAACAACACTGAGCTTAGAGCGAATTCCCCCACTGAAATGTATAGAATCAACTCGTCGCCAGGCTCTGGTTTGGTTAACAAGGGTAGTTCACTCAGGAATTCTTTCAACTTTTCAAAGGCCTTCTGTGCCTCATCACTCCACTTAAAAGTCGTCGTCTTCTTTAGTAGTTTGAAGAAAGGGAAACTCTTTTCGGCTGCTCGAGCAATGAACCTGCTCAGGCCCGCAATCCTTCCCGTTAATACTTGGACTTCTCTGATGTTTCGCGGTGGAGCCATGTCGAGTATGGCCTTCACTTTATCTTGGTTCACCTCAATTCCTCGTTCCGTGACCACGTAGCCCAGAAATCGTCCTGCTCTTACTCCAAAAGCGCACTTGTTCGGGTTCAACTTCATCCCAAACGCCCTAAGGATGTTGAAAGTTTCCCTTAAGTCGTCTGGGTGTGAAGTCGAGGATTTACTCTTCACCAGGATATCGTCAACGTACACTTCCATATTCCGGCCGATTTGAGGTTTCAACATTCGATCCATCAATCGCTGGTAGGTTGCTCCTGCATTTTTGAGGCCAAAGGGCATGACGACATAGCAATATGTCCCCTTGCTCGTCACAAAACTTACTTTTTTCTGATCCTTCGGTGCCAAAGGAATTTGGTGGTATCCCTACGATGCGTCCATCATGCTCAACAACTCGCAGCCAGCTGTGGAGTCGACTAAATGATCGATCCTAGGCAAAGGGTAATGATCCTTAGGGCACGCCAGGTTCAAGTCGCGGAAGTCGATGCACATACGCCATTTGTTCAATGCCTTCTTCACCATCACAGTGTTAGATATCCATTCTGGGAATTGGATCTCCTTGATATGTTTGGCCTTCAGCAGCTTATCTACCTCGATTTCGATTGCTTTGTCGATCTCAGCGCCATGGTGCCTAAGTCGTTGTTTCACGGGTTTTTTGAGAGGATCGACATTGAGCTTGTGTTCCATAACATCCGGGTCGATTCCCGTTAGCTCTTCAGGCGAGAAGGCGAATATATCCCTAAATTCTTTCAACAATCCCACCAACTGCTTTCGCAACTCGTCCTCCAACTCTCTCCCGACTTTGGTGGTTTGGTCCTTTGACTCTCCTATTTGAATTTCCATCAGTTCGCCATGGGGCTCGAGGTCACCCCCTCTCGGCCTTTTTTCACTCGTCATTGGTCTCTTGCCCTCTTTGACCTCAGCTCGTTGATTGGTTTTGACTGCGATTTGGTAGCATGTTCTTGACAACTTTTGATCTCCTCGAGCTTCTCCCACTCGATCTCCTACGGGAAACTTCAGCTTCATGTGATAGGTCGACACAACTGCTTGAAATGCGTTGAGCGCTGGTCTCCCCAGAATCACGTTATAAGCCGACTCAACGTCAACCACAACAAATCTCACCATTTTGACTTTCCTCAAGTCACCTTCCCCTAGGACGACAGCGAGCATGGTTTCTCCTAGGGGAGCGACTTCTGAGCCGTTGAATCCGAAGAGTGATGTATGTAGGGGCGTAAGTTCAATGTCAAGCTCCATCCTTCTGAGGCATTCATAGAAAATTACGTTCACGGAACTCCCGGTGTGGACAAACACCCTTTGCACCTCGTACCCCGATATCTGCGCCGTTATCATCAGGGCATCGTTATGCGGCCTCTCGACTTCACCCACATCTGCCGGTCCAAAATTCATTACTGGTCCACTTTCCTCGACCTGCTGCACCTCGACCTTCGCATATCGGCCTCGAGCATAGGCCTTTCTTGCCCGATTGGAGTCTCCATCAGTCGACCCTCCGAAAATCATGTTAATGACTCCTCTTTTTGGTGGGAGTTCCTCCTTTTCTGGCGATCTCGCCCTCTTGCGAGGACTCTTACTTCGTTCTCGTCTCCTGCTCGTCCTCTCTCGGTCCTTATATATAAACTCCTTCAAGTGGCCCGCCTTTATCAACCTCTCAATTTCGTCTTTCAAGTGTCGACAGTCGTCAGTTTTGTGCCCATAGTCTTTGTGGAATCGACAGTATAGGTTGCTTTTGGGCTTCAAAGGTCCATCTTTCCTCGTCCGCGGCCATCTTACCACATCGTCGCGGATTTCTCTCTCCATAACTTCCAGAATTCTCGCATGGGGAGCCGACAAAGGTGTGTATTGAGTTGGTCTCCATCCCCTAGACCTGCCTTCACCCCTATCAACCCTCGGGGATCCCCTTCTATCTCCTGTCGACTGGCCCTTCTTTTCCTTCTTGTCGTCTCGACTGTCGGTTTGAGACATCTTCACGCTTTGCAAGTAGTCGGCTTCGGCCTCCTCGACATTCATGTATTTGGCACATCTGCCCAGCACATCGTCGAAACTCCTACCAGGTCGTTTGGCCAAGGAGTTCTTACACAATCCTGGTAGCAGTCCTCTCGTCAATCCCCCCGATTTAATTTTCTCTGTCGCCGTTGGGCATTCGACGCACGCCTTTGTAAATCTTGCCACATATTCCCGCAACGACTCGCCTTTCTTCTGCTGCATGCTAATTAACGAGAGGTAAGATTTCTCTTGCACCCTCACACTTGCAAATTGGTTAAGAAAACTCGAGCTGAATCCATCAAAATCCCGAATCGACCCTGCTGGAAGCTGATGGAACCAGTCTTGGGCCGACCCTGTCAAAGTCGTCAGGAAGGCGCGACATTGTACTGGGTCGCTGTAACGATGAAGCACGGCCATATTTTCGAAACTCCTCAAATGTCGAGACGGGTCAGTGGAGCCGTCGTACCATATGTTCAATTCTCTGAAGCCTTTGGGTAAGTCGGCTTTCAAGATCTGCAACGAGAATGGGTGCTCTTTTGTTCCCCTGCTCTTCTTTCCATCGACTCGAGCCTGTAAATCGTGAACCTAGGCTAATAATTGTTCTAACGTTTCATCCCTCACTTGTGGATTGACAGTTCGAATGGAGGACTCTTCCTCGTCCACCCTCCTATTCTGTTGCACGTTCGACTGGGCTTGTTGCTCGACGCGGGGCTGTTGCTCAATTCGATGCTGATACTCAACACGGGGCTGCTGCTCGACTCGAGGCTGGTTCTCGACTCGAGGCTGCTGCTCGACCTGCGCCATCTGCCTCATCTGGGCAGCTACAGCCTCAGCGATCATCTTTTGCATTTCGCTTCTCGTCATCGTCAAGGTTTGCTCCTCGACATGGGGTTGGGCTTGCTCCGGTACCTCTTGTATCTGTTTCCCCTCACGTCGAGATATCTCCGTTGGTTCCTTTTCCCCTCCTGGATTAGGGTTTTGACTTGTCCCCACCTGGGTCAACACTTGTAACTTCACGCCGGTTGGAGTGACAGGCGTTTCTCCGCCCAACGCCAGTCCTGGTGGTGGTGGTCCTCCAAATGGTGGCATTCCCGTCATCTGCACTACGGGGTGTTTGGTGGTGGGAAGTGGTGGTGGCCTTTTGTCCATCCACGTCCCTCTGAATTCCTCGCTCAGGTTCCTCTGCAAGCTCTCCTTCTCCGCCATTGGCAAACAGATCGGAGCTGGGTGTGAAGCTCTTCCTTCCTTTAAGAACTCCCCACAGACGGCGCCAATATGATGAGTCTACTCCCAGATCTGGAGTAAACAGGTCGTTGTGAGCTCAGATCTGCTTGAACCGCTTCCCAACCGTTGCTAGACCGCGAGAATACCTGCAAAAACTCAACGCCGGAGGTATTTCCGGCGTAGAGCCTCCGACGCTCAAGTCAGTATGTGAGTAATGAAGAGAGGCTGCGCAGCAGCTATGGGGGAGAGTGGGAATGAATGAGAGTTAGGGTTTAGGGTTACCTCACCTCCTTTATATAGGAGTGAATATTTACCTGAAGTACCTAGAATGCCCAAGTCGGTGGACCTAGAAGGTCCAAAATGCCCCTGTCGGTTCGTCTCCCCTTGTTGCTGAGTCATCAACAGATTCCCTCTTATCCTTCATAATGTGTAGGACTTCAAGTATGTTACAAGTGTGATGAGTCGTCATCACGTCTTTATTACTCAAGGTATGTGAGGTGGACCTCGAGGTCTAAGAAGTCGACTTGTGGATATGTGCGGATTCGGAGGCTACGCTTGACTAATTCTTTGAGGCGAAGTCGTCTTCAAAGAGTCGTTTTAGTTCAGTCGACTGCTGGAAGTCGACTTAGGATATCGGGATGCTCGGGCGCTGTACTCTTGCTGTTACTCTTTCATTGATGCCGACTAGTGAAAGTCGATAGATTAAGGTCGACTTGCGAGAGTCGACTAGACCAATTTCTGCTTCTTCTTGATTGCTCTCAGTAGAATCGACCTTAGGGAAGTCGATTTGAGCATGTCGACGGAGTCATGTCGACATGAGAGTAGTTCAAGTGGTTTGTTGGTTGAGTAAGGAGCTTCTGGACCGGGTTATCCTTATGTGGCTATATCACATACATATAAGTCGACTATAGGTTGGTCTACGTATGATCTTAAAGGTATTAGTCCATCACTTTGCATGCATAAAATAAGATTAGAGAAAGACTATAGACCATCTGTGTAAAATCAATGACACTTTAACACCGTTATGAAAGAAGTTGTGAGGTTAGAAGTACTTAAATGGTTGGATGCCGGGATTATATTTGCTATTTCTAATAATGAGTTGATGAGTCTAGTGCAAGCGGTGCCGAAAAAGGGAGGAATGACAGTAGTGACAGAGGAAAAAGAAGAATTGATTGCACGAGATGAAGCGACCTTTTCAGTCCATGAACAGTCCTACATTGATTTGAAGGAGCCTTGATTGAACTTTACAGGCGTCTGGCTGAAGACGTTAAACTTAGCGCTTGTTGGGAGGCAACCCAATGTCTACTGCTTTATTTTTTTATTTTTTTTATTTTTTTTGTTTGTTTGATACTCTGTTTTTCTTCCTTACAGAATATTACATGGAGAGATTCACATGACGAAGAATATGATACGAGATCTATACTAATAGTTGTCATCTCTTCAATGATGTTTTGTAATTTTTCTCTATTTTTCTTTTATTGAAATTCTATTCTTTCCTTTTGAGCGTCATATAATTTCATTCAAGTTTGGACAAGATAACAAGATATCTTGCATTATCTTGCATAACATGTAGTTGCATGTTAGGTTTTATCACTTTAGCACGTTTATTGCTTCCTTAGGATTTGAGTAGTTGTAGTTGATTGACTTTGATCCACCTTGATGAGTTTCTTGTGCATATTTGATATATAATTCGGGCATAATGTGCTAATTGATGGAATTTGAGAATTGATGAAATTGTGAATTTGAATGATTGGCTGATGCTTTTAATTCGTGAATATATGATCCTTTGTGAGCTTTTGAGCCTTATTTATTTTTTTTGTGATTGAAGTGTATCATTCATTGTTGTTTGAATACTAGAACTTGCATTGGTATCTTTATCGAGACAACATGGTGTGTGCTTTATGTGAAAATGACTTAAGGCATATTTTTTTTTTTAGCCTTTTCGACCCTTTTAGTTTACCAAATGATATTTTTATTCCCTAGTTAACCCTTTTGAGTTTTGCCTATTTTCTTTGAATGCCACATATTGAGCTACATCTATATTTTTCCTTGTCCTTACTTGAGCATTTTGGATTATATCATGTGAAGAGGATGAGTCTATTGTTTGTGGTGTGGATAAAGGGAACACGTAAATGGGAGTGTAAGTTGATGGGAAAAGTTGAATGAGGTTGATAGATTCGAAATAACAAAAATAAAAATAAAAATAAAAAAACTAAAAAAAATGAGAAAAAAAAATCTAAAAAAGAGAAAAAAGAAATCATATGTATAGTTGCTTATATTTTAGCGTTGACTCAAATAAAGGCGGTTTGGTTGGATTTCTTGAATTTCATATATGGCGTGCGAGTATTGACTGAATGGGGTGTGAGATAAGTTGTTTTGAGCTTGATCTTGATTAATAGGTGATGAAGTTGTGTAATTCATGTTTTGTAGTTCTAGATGCTCAAGTTTTCGTCACTTTATCCATATTTTTCCTACCCTAACCAAAGAGCCTACATTACAACCAAATGAAATTTCTTTTTGATTCATGAATTACATGCACAATAAGTGGTGGAGATAGTAGACGATTTGCAAGCTTATGGTAATATTTCAACATTGAATTGACTTGAGCGATTATTTCCCTATACACTTTTGAGAGTGAGTGTATACACTTATCCGGTGAGGTTTGTGGATTGAAGGTATTGACCATGATTTTGATGAAGCATTCTTTATGTTTAAAAAGTTCGGAACTTCGTTATGTTATTTGCCCGATGCCTATATGAGAATGTGTATGATTGACTTTGAGAGTTGTAATTGTTTTTCCTCGTGTGTTGGTAGGAGTTTGATGCATTGATCGGGACTATCAATGGTTTAAGTTTGGGGGTTTGTTCATGTGTGATTTTACACCATATCTATATAGTATCTAGAGCTTATTCATTGCATTATTGGTGCATAAATTGCATTATTGTTCTATAATTCTATATCTTGTTGGAAAGGTACTACATGTTCTTGTTTTGTAGATATTTTCTCATAGTGGTAGAACTTGTGGCTATTGGAGGTGCATTGTGAGTACCTAAGACCCCCGGGATGATGAAAGAATGATGCAAGGATGAAAAAAATGAAAGAAACTAGCGAAACGAGCAAAAATGAGAGTGCAGATTTGTGACACAGAAAGTGACACAAGGCATCATGCCCATGTCATAGGCCGTGTCACCTCAACAGAGAGAATTCGAAGCCCAGGGACCTGACACGGGCAGCGACACGGACGGTGACACTGGAAGACTGGCTGTGTCGCGCGCGTTGGCTGTTTTTTATATCTTACCTATTTTGAAAAAGAGAAGGGTTTTGGACATTATAAAAGGCATATTCACCCTATTTTGAGGGGGGAACATGAGATACAGAAGGAGGAGGCCCTAGAACACACAAGAGAAGCAATTGGGAAGTAAAAGAAGATCAACTACAAAGGGATCAAGAAGATTGAAAGATCGACGAGATTTCTAGTTTATATTGCTTCTTTTCTTTTGAACTTATATTTCTATGTATTTGAATTCGAACATGAGTGGCTAGTATATTTGATTCTAAGACTTGGTAGTGATTAATATGTTGGGATTTTGGATAAATTATTCTAATTGATTGTTTTCTTTTGAACCTTATTCAAATATTTTGTTCTTATTTCATGTTTAGCAGTTGATCAATGCTTTTACATGTTTGACAATATTGTTCATAATTCGAGAGATGAGTTCAATATTAGGTCTTTAATATTTGACACGATTTACATGCTTGAATCGAGAGATTAGTAGGTCGTTGTGAGTATATTAGATCTTTTAATCTATTTGGAGTTGAATTGTATGTGTTGAGTGGAGACGCTAATATGTGTGATTTAATCTACGGTTTTATCGATCTCGAGAGGGACGATAAGCTAAATTTGTGATCATCTTATAGGGTAGATAAAGGAAATATTTAGTTGTGATATTTTGTAAGGAACCCAACTGTTAATTGAAACCACAGTCTTAGAATCTATCATTCTCATATATTTTCTTACGTGCTTTTCTAGCTAGTTCTTTATTTTTGCTTTATATCCTTTGATTATATTTTCTTAGTTTAGTTAATCCATCTCATATTCGGTCGTCTAAATAAAATTGACACTATCATAATCTAGTAATTAGTACAGTAATTATTTGGTCTCTTGGGATACGACCTTGCTTGCCACATACTACGAGCGAAGCCGTACACTTGTGGTCGAGCTTTAAAAATATAGGCGAACACGTATCAACCTAGTAAACAGATGGCCTCCACCGGAGATGGTTCCAACACTCTCAACAAGAACAACAACAAATCAATAATTTTGTTATTCATCATCATCTTGTATCTGTTGTTCATATCCCTACTCCTAAAAATCCAGAGAAATTCAACGGGCTTGACTTCAAGAGGTGGCAGAACCACCCTGGGTTTGGTGAAGTACCTGAAGGAAGACCCCCCCGATATTTGCTGAAAATGAAAGCAATGTTGAACTAGATGATGCGTATGATGATTGGGGGAAAGGTCACTACCTTTGCTGGAACTATGTTCTTAACGAACTATGTAATGAGTTTTACAGTGTGTATAGCTCAATCGTTTCAGCCAAGGAGCATTGGTTTGCCTTGGAGAAGAAGTAGAAGACTGAAGATGTCGGGGCAATGAAATTCGTCGTTAAAGTTTCTGGACTTCAAGATGGTCGACTCCATGACCATAGTGTCTAAAGTGCAAGTAATCCAACTGATCTTGCCCAACATCCATGCTTAAAGAATGATTCTGAGTGAGTATTCCAAGTTGCATTTGTGATCGAGAATCTGTCGTCGGGGTAGAAAGACTTCAATAACTACCTTAAGCAAAAGAGAAAGGAAATGAGCCTTGAAGACCTCATTGTTCATCTTCGTGTTGAGAAGAACAATCGTAAGTCTTCAAGAAAAGCCCCGATGATGAAGGCTCGTGCTAACTTGTTAGAGCAAGACAACTCGAGAAAGAGAAAGCCCCTTAACATGGAAAAGCAACATTCCAAGGTTTGGAAGTTTAACAACAACTGCCACAAGTATAAAAAGCCTAACCATACGGCTAAGGGCTGGAATAAGCCAAAAAAGGTAGGCCAAAAAGGGTACAACCGAGTGCCCCCGTTGCTGAACATGACCCCGTGCTGGGTGAACTTACCGAATTCGACATGTCGGTTGTGGTATTTGAATCCAATACTATGGATAACCCAAGAGTGTGGTATGTTGATACTGGTGACACTCGTCATGTCTGCTCCAAAATGAAGTTGTTTTCTGATTACACTCCTTCTACTGGATGCAAACTTCACATGGACAACTCCTCCTCGTCTGATGTGGTTGGACTTCACAGTGTAGAGCTAAAGCTTACTGTTGAAAAGGAGTTGAAGCTTAAGGATGTTCTGCATATCCCGTACATCCGCAAGTATTTGGTCTTCGTATCTCTTCTTGTAGGGCATGGATTTAGGCTAGTTTTTTATGCTAATAAGTTTGTTCTTAGTAAGTTTGGAACATTCCTTGGTCGTGGTTATCTCGACAATGGATTCTTCAAAATGAATGTGATGGCTGTGAGCCGTGTAACCGTTTTCAATGATGATTAAAAGTCTATTCTTGTTAAAACGGTTGATTGCTATGATATATGGCATATTAGATTAGGACAAATTCAATTAAACAGTTAATGAATTTAGAATTAATTCCTAATTAAAATAGTCACATAAAAAATGTGAATTTTTTGTTGAAGCCAAAATGGTTAAATGACCTCTTCATTTGATTGAATGAAATACTGAACCATTAAGTTTAATCCATACTGATGTATGTGATTTGAAAATTGTGCAACAAGAATGCGTATAAAAACATATTTATAATTTTTATGATGATTGCACAAGGTTTTCTACTTATATTTGTAAAGAAGCAAAAATGAGGTTATGGCAGAGTTTAAAAACTTCAAGACCGAAGTTGACAATCAACTAGGCAAAAGGATTATAATAACCCGAAGTGATAGGGGTTGGGAGTATGTAGCTTCTTTTAAACAAGTATGTTCTGAATAGTGCTTAATTCATGAAAAAAAACAGCCTCTTATTCTCCACAGTCGAACAGTGTTGCTGAACGCAGGAACCAAACTTTAAAAGAAATGAAGAATGTCATGTTGATAAATTCAGGTTACTGCAAAACATGTTGGGGGGGGGTTACTTGTAGTTTTAGCAGCAAATCATATCCTGAATAAAATGTCACCTAAAGAAAAAAATGAGACTCGTTACGAAATGTGGAAAAATCTTAAGAAGTCTCATAAAAACCGAAAAGTGTGAAGGTATTTGTCTAAGGTTTCAGTTCATGAACCTAAAAAAATGAGAATCGGACCAAAGAAGGGTTATTGTATCTTTTTGGATATTCGTCCAGTAGTACGAAATTTCAATTTCTGGGACATAAATCAAAAAATTCGGAGGTATCATTTGGTACCACAATTGAGTCAAATACTGCTATATTCTTTAAGAATATTTTTTCTCTGAAGGAAAAGGTATAATCTAGTTCTAACAAAAGGTTGTATGAAACTACTAGCAGTTCTCTACAGGATGGTACTGAGAAAAAAAAAGATGAAGAATTGAGACGTGGCAAAAGCGTAAAAATGGTGAAAATGTTTGGAACCGATTTAATTACATACATGTTGGATGATGAATCGAGTTCCCTAAAAGAAGCATTGTCCAGCCCAGATGGACCATTCCGGGGAAGCTATAAATAGAGAGATGAGTCCTCTATGAAATCATACTTGGGAGTTGGTTGTTCTCCCTACTGGTTATTAATGTTTAGGATGCAAGTGGATCCTAAAAATAAAATATAAGTTCATGGGACGATTGATAAGTTTAAAGCACAGATGGTGGTCAAAGGACTTAAACAAAAAGAAGGGCATGACTTCTTTGATGCCTATTCACCGGTTACGTGTACATCATCGATAATATTGCTTCTCTCAATTGTTGTTTTCCGCAATCTAGAGATTCAACAAATGGATGTCAAGACAGTATTTTTAAATGGTGAATTACAAGAAGAAATTTACATGGAACAACCCGAAGGTTTTGTAGCACGTGGACAAGAGAAAAAGTCTGAAAATTGATCAAATCCTTGTACTGACTAAGACAAGCTCTGAAATAATGACATCTGGAATTTGATGACATCATTTTGTAAAATGGCTTCAAAAGCAACAAATGTGACAAATGTGTTTATATTAAGATCACATCAAATGGATTTGTAATTGTATGTCTATATGTAGAAGATATGTTGATCATGGAGAGTAGCCATGACGTGATCATGGATATGAAAAGAATGTTGAAAAGAAATTTTGACATGATAGATATGGGTATAGTCGATGTAGCTCTTAGAATAATGATTATCAAAACGCAAATTGGAATTGTCTTGTCAAAATCTCACTACGTAGAGAAACTGCGCAAGAAATTTGATGCCTACGACGGTCTGTTGTCACTTAGTCAGAATATATACGGAAAACAGGAAGTGTGATGTACTTGACGATTGTACAAGACCAGACTTCGCCTATCCGCTGAATAAGTTGAGTAGATTTACTAGCAATCCCAATCATGAGAACTAGAATGGTTTGAAAAGTGTACTTACGTACTTGAAGTACACCCTTGAATACGAGCTAAAATAATCGAGATACCCAGATGTACTTGAAGGGTACTGTGATGTAAGTTTGATATCATATTCGAGAGATTCTCACTGCACGAGCGGATATGTTTTCTTTTGGAGGAGGTGTTGTTTCATTAAAATTCACAAAACAAACTTGTATAGATCGGTCCACCGTGAAATCAAAGTTCATCGCTTTAGACAAAGCCGGTGAAGAAGCTGAGTGCTTCGAAAATTTTTATCTGATACTCTATATTGGATTAAGTATTTTCCGCATGTGATGATTCACTGTGATAGCCAAACTATTATAAGAAGGGGCAGAACAATATTTATAATAGTAAGTCTAGACATATTCATCGTAGACATAATACCGTACACAAATTGTATAATTTCCATTGACTGTGTAAGTTCTAAGGATTATTTGGCTGACCATTTTGCTAAATGAATAAATATAGATCAATTGGGAATATTGCTAGATGGGATGAGCTTAAAAATTCACAATGAAAATAATGATCATAGTGGTAATCCTACCTTGTTAAATAGAGATCCCATGAACTTGGTTCAAGGGGAAAACTAAGATATAAAAATTCAGCTGAGCAATTGGAACATAAGAATATTAAAATCTATTCTGTAAAGCACTACAAGTGCAAGATTACATTTTGATTGTGGTGAGATAGTCATCTAGACTTTTAATGAATCTATAACATTTTAAAGGTGTAGTTATACATGATACTCATGATATGGAAGTCACATATATAAGTGTGAAGTGAGGATTGCTTCAAATGTAAACAATAATGAATCTAAAGTGTTGTCCATAAATTCAAAGTGTTGTCCATTGTCAAAGGTGTAGTTATACATGATACTCATGATAGGGAGGTCGCCTATATAAGTGTAAAGTGAGGGTTACTTCAAATGTAAACAATTATGAATCCAAAGTGTTGTCCATAGTCAAAACGAATGTAACAATATAACGTGATTGAGTTAAGGCTCTATTGTATGAACGTCATTCCCTCGGTGTACACCAACATCCAATGATTTTTACTAGGAAAGGTTCAAAGCCACAAGCTATCTTTTCTAATGCAATAGAGTCTTGTGAGGATTGAGCACAAGAGTTTACATACATGAATACATTTTATTTTCACTCATGTGGGGGGATTGTTAGAAAATCAGTATGAAAAAATAGAACATGACCCGGTTTTGACTTTTTCTTTTTATGGTTAAACATTTAATTCAGGTTGAATTAAATTGTGTAAAAAAATATACGCTCTAAATAGATACTCGCAGTATATTATTTTTTCAAAATTGATTTTCAGTGAGTGGGAAATAAATGATTGAAGTTATCTATTATTGAGCACGTAAAATGTTGGTTGTCAGATTCGAATGGTCAAGAGTCATTTTCTACATTGGACTCTCAAATGAGATTAACTGTCTTTATTAAAATAATGGGAGTTGGATAAGTCACAATAACAACAAAGCTATGCATCAAGTGTTGGTGATGACTTCGTCCATACGCGCGTGCGCGCCGGCTGGTCGGCCGGTAAGATCGACTCAAGCTCGGGCTCGGACACAGGCCTGGGCCAGGGATTCAGGCCTTGGGCCTTAGTATTTGTTCCTTGGTCCTTGACATATGGACTATGGGCTTGACTTGGGATGCCTTGGATAGTCTAGGTCGATCTTGCCAATTTATTTGAAGAATTAGAGCCCAATATGAAATCCAAATTGAGTTGGATTTAGACTAGGGGTTTGACCCATCCGTTTAAGAAATCTCTAGATACATTGTATCCGGACAGTTGACTCCACCTCACCATTTTAGGTGGATTAGTTGTGTGTTAATAGCTGAAAACGATAAACTTAACATCTCTTCGTTTTTGCCAATTTACAACTGCCATTAGTGGCTGTTAACTACCTTAGTTGGCTGAAGTCCAGAGGTCATTCCCTACTGGCTAGAATTCTTATAAATAAGACATGATATAGAGCTGTAGAAGCATACACAACCTCATCTGCATTCTTACTCTACAGAAAAGCCTCACAGATCATAACATGCATTGCTCAATTCACGACCTTGTTCTAGTTTGTCGGAGTTCTGAAGTCTGGTGTGCTACAACTTTATAGACAATTGTCGTTGTATCTCTGGGGACGAAACATCATAACCCATCAGTACTACACGAGGCGTATTCATCTTTCAGGAAGAGATATTCTCGACAAGGCTATACCCTTCGCGCTTTTAGTTCAATTTAAATTTTTCTATTTTTTTTTTCAGATTGTAAGAACTGAATCATACATTTCATTTCGTATGATTCCCGTGTAATCGAAATTATCCGTTTGTTACAAACATTAGTT
>BKCP01007848.1:702573-717043 GCA_008636005.1 Striga asiatica | reverse complement strand
TAAATAATATATATATATATATATATATATATATATAGATTATTAAAATTCTTTACTAATACATTATACAAGTTGTATGGACTCGTCAAGGCCGTATTACTTTACACGATGTAAAATGGTTGGTGTATATAATTTGTATTGGCGCTTAAATATAAAATAATCAACCCCACGTCGACCATTATATGAAAAACATCAGTTATGTATGAAAAACTGGGTCGGAGGAGTAGAGTGCACAAGGTGTGTTCGAACACCAAAATCAAAAGCGGAAGCGATATAAAAATATATGTCTTCAAGGAGCGTCTCACCACCCCTCAAAGTTCTTTCATTAATAGATCGATTTGGGCACAATAAACAACTTAGAATTACACGAATATGACTCTCTCCTAATCTAACAAACACTATACCCGACTCTATCAACTACTTCCCTGGCCAGAACGTCTGGATTTTAAAAATAGCTATGGATCCCTCTCAGCTATAAAAGTACTTAATTCAAAGTTCTTCAGCGGTGTAAGAACACTGAAAAATTGAACCGAATAAATAAAACAAAAAGTTTCACAAACACTTAATGAAGTCTGGAACAAGTTGATAAGTGTTCTCACCTTCAATGAGTTTTTAATCACATATATATACAAACTCCTCCAAGGTAAGGGGTCTTCTCGTCCAGTAAGTTTTTTTCAAGTAGAATCTCTGTATGTGATTTGGATATCTTCAGAAGTCTGATTTTAAAATGGTGTTGGAACACCACTTTCCTAAAATAGCCGATCTTCAAAATTTAAGATGATCTTGCGGTGAATCTTTCCAAATCCTCCTTGAATCTTCTACAGAACGTCCAGGATTCTTCATGTGTGGATAGCTCATTCTTTCATAGTTCTTGCCACTTATTCTTTGTCTTACAAGAGATAAAACTAATCATGACATAGAATCAAACTCATTAATGCAAGTGGCATATATGGTAAGTAAATATATGTAAGATATATATTATGAAATACTTCTCCTAAAGGTTACGACTCCGTGATACATACTATAATAAATATATACCATATATTATTAATAATAAATACTAATAAATTAATTATTTCACAAGTAATAAATTAGAAAATTTTCCTTCACTTTATTTTGCTTGTCTAACAAAAAAATCCTCTAAAGAACACTTAGGTTTGTCGGATAATACCAAACCACTATTTTTACAATGTTATATGTTCCTTTATTCAATGCATGATATTAATAATGAACTGACCGTCAGAAAGAAATCTTGAACCGGAAGTGGAGCCATTTTCAAAAAAAGTTTAGCCAGAGTTTAAGAGTTTAGTCAATTTTTATCATTTTAGGCAGAAACTTAGTCCAATTAAATATAAATATAATCGATTTTGATTGAATTTTTATTGGTGAAATATATTATTTTTTAATAAAATTGATTGAAAGAAATTCTGGATTTGAATTTAAATAATACTTAAAATATAATTATTAAAGTTGATGTGATGTAAAAGAATGTGAGACATTAGTGAAGATAATAAATATTTAAAAATATGTGATGAATGAATAGTGAACTAAAATTGATGTGATGTATGAGAATGATTAATTGATATTATTTAATTATATTAATAATAAATAATTTAAATTAAGTAGTGTAAATATATTATATGGTCAACCAAAATCGATTTTAATTTGTAGCCGATCGCGCTCTTATTTTCTCATTCTACATCTAGACTAAAATGTGCCTTATTATTTGTTCAAAATATAATTCTTCACTTCCGCTCCCTGTTTCTCTTAAATTAATTCAAATAAAACCGCTTCAATTAATTTAGTTTCTCCTAAAACACTGGAGACAGAAATATGGTCCCGATTGCAATATTAATAGTAAAATTATGGTCATTGTTATTAGTAATTATGTTATTAGTAATTATGAATGGTTTTCTAGTGTCACGCGCTAGTTATTGAACTGATAAAAAAATTAAAGAAAGAAATCAAGATTAATAAATATATATAAAGTAAAAGTAGGATATTAATTTGATGATCGAATATTTATAAAACATTGACTTGGTTAATCAAAATCAAATCAACCAATCCATCATCAAATTCAAACCAAACCTACTCTACACCCACCCACCAAACAAAATCACAACTGATCACTCTCAATCCCCCGATTAAAAGACATCTCTCTAATCGTATCAAGAATTGGCCTCCACGACCTCGACTTGCTCGACTTGCTCGACTTTTTCACCTGTACTTGACCGTCACCATTTACGGCCTCCTTTGGGCTCCCCACGCTCCAATCTCTGCTCTTCGACTTGCTCGACTTTTTCACCTGTACTTGACCGTCACCATTTACGGCCTCCTTTGGGCTCCCCACGCTCCAATCTCTGCTCTTCGGCTTGTACGTGCACTTTTGCGCTCGGGAGGCCAGCCTTTTGGTGACGGGCGCCAAGTCCACAGGGGACATGTGAGAGTCGAAAAACGAAAGAGGAAGCACGAAATATATCTTGCCTGCCTCTAAGGCTGTGTCGGGTTTGAGAGGCATGGAGATGTTGGAAAGGAGCTGGGCTTGGGTGAAGAGGAAGTACTTTGCCGGATCACCAGAGACCTCGGCTACTGTGGCCGGGTAGTCTAATATCGTGACGTGCCCGTTTAGATGCACCATTCGAATGACGTTGTTTAGGTTTTGGGGGTTTGATGTGGATGCCAATACTCTTTTGCAAGAAATACTTGACCCCATTTTCTCTCTAATCTCTTTTGCTAAACTAGTGTAGACATGAATAACTGTGTTTTTGGTGTTGTGTGGTGTGGGATTTATAGGCAAAGAGTAAAGAAAGTGACAAATTAAACAAGTTACTGTGAGGAATGGTTTAGTTAGTTACGTTTTTAATTAAAATCTATACTTATATTAAAAGCTATACTATTTACTAAATGTAGTATGTAGAATAGTCAACCCTAATTAATGATTTGCTATTTTTATCAATCATTTAATTAATGCATCTAATATTTTTCGTATGCAAATCAAATTAACATTTAATTAATTCCTAAAATATTGGGTATGCAATATTAATTTAGGAATATCTATGTAGTTCCTAAAATGTAGGTATGCAATACGTAAATGAAAATTTTTTATTTTTTTTAAATATAAAATATTGCAACACTTACAACTATTCCAGTTATTTTTTATTTTATTTTACATATAAAATTTAATCAATATTTAATGCATCCTACAAAATTGGATTTAGTTTAATTCTCCATACAATTGGTTGTAACTTTTTCAATTGTACTTTATTTATTTATTTATTTTACACTTTTAAATTAATGAAGCTCTCCAAAAATACCAAATCAAATGATTTATGAAAGTTTTTTTTTTTTTACAATTTTAAATCTATATACCCAGCTTAAAAAACTCATTGCATGGACGAGTTTAAGAAAATTTCATAACCCAGCTTATAAAATTCATCTCCACGAGTAAAAAAAATCACATCCCTCATAACAACTTTAAACGTAAATAAATAAAAGTCTAATTACTACTATAAATCCATTATCTATATAAATTTTTTAAAAATGTAAATTTCACCTGTCTCATTACTAATATTTTAGATACTTTTAAATATTATTTGTATAATTTTTTTTTACACATTTTCTCTCTCTCTCTCTCTCTCTCTCTGTCTATATATATACGTATATGAAGGTTAAATGAAGAATTTTTAGACATATTTTCTTTACGGGTAGTTTAGAAAAATTTAGGTAGCTTCAAACATTATTTGTGAATAATATAGAATATTTTAGATGCTTTTATAGATGTTATAAAATATTTTAAGTATTTTTAATATTTATATATCACACTTAAAAAGAATATTTTGCCAAAAAAAAATATTAAATACACATTGTAAATGTTAATAGAAACAGTCTTCAGTATTCATCTTTGATTTTGTCAAAACAAATCTTATAAAATCGGTGAAGTCAAAATTTGTACGTAAAGTCTATCTATACTAAAAAGAGGTAGATTCAAAATTCTTTATCTAATTTCTTGTTTTCCTTATCTAATTCATTCTTATTATCTAATTGTATAGAAATCTGTTCTGATTTTGTGTAATCCTCTAATTGTATTTGTATCATATCCGATAAAATCGGTTTAACAAAAAAAATCCCATAACATCCGATAAGTAAAAAAAAGTACGTAAAATCTTTATTAAAATAAAAAGGCTTTATTTATTATCTAATTTATTATCTAATTGTATGGAAATCTGTTCTGATTTTATATTACGTAGTACAAATTGTGCACCCGTGTTCAGGAGCTACTTAACCGGCAAGCTATGTGGAAATAACTCATTTAGTGCTTCTGTCCCGTGCATACGATATGTATTTGTATTACACATACTAGAAAATTGTGCACCCCGTGCATCGCACGGACTCTGTACTAATAAATGACCTTAAAATTGTGCACCCCGTGCATCACCCGTGTTCACATTTTGGCCTATTACAGGTCACGTACTATATATATCCTGTACATTTTTCTTTGTTCATTTATATAATTATAAAACTTGATAAATAGCCTTAATTTTCTGCACCCCGTACATCGCACGGGATCTGTACTAGTAATTATTATTCGATATAAAACACAAACCAAGAATATTTTCTATCGGGCTTGTCGGGTTTCTGGTCAATATGTCAAATTAGTGGGCCCTTTTTAAAAGGAAATTCAGCCAATCATAATGATATAGTTTGAGTTGGAATTGTCCGAAAGAGTTTTCCATTGAAATGTTAGCTGGATTTGATGTTTTCAACGATGATTTACTGTTGGTAATTATGTTGAAATATGCAATTTCTATTGAAATTTTGATCCCATATTTTAACTATCGAAAATATTACTGTTGGGAGCGTTAAAATCAAACGAAAAATTCAACTGAAAACTTATTCTAACGGAATATTATTGTTCGAATTTTTCATCATAATTAATTGAAAAATTCCAACAAAATAATAATATTGAAATATCTATTTGAATTGCCGTTGGAATTCCATAAATTTCAATATTTTGTTGTTGAAGTAATGTGACTCAAGTTATTTCAATTATTTATATCAAGAGTTGCTTTTTTTTTTTTAATTATTTCCATAATAAAAAAATAGGTAGATGATTATCAAGGATACTGTAGAGTAATTAATCTCTAGCAAATGATGTGTACGTAAGCCAATAAGATTGATTTCCAAATAGGATACCTTGCGAGCAGGGAAAAGTCTTCCATAGGTTGATTTATGCTTTGGAATTAGTCATAAGCGATACTGAGATTGATTTCCAAATACCGGCATCTTTCAGTATCATATGAACTGTAGGCGTGTGGAAATTTGAGATCATTAAGACAAAAGAATCCCTTTATCCATGTTCCTTCTTCACGGCCTTTTTTGGCCTTTCGATTAATATCGACCTTAATTTAGAAATTAGAACCCGAGTATTNGATTATGATTGACGGATATGACAAAAATATATACTTATATTATGAAATTCATATTTTGTTTAGAGTATAACATTTTAATTTGATAGTGTTTATATCTATTAAAAATTTATAATTATCCTAACAAAATAATACAATAATTAGAAACATTTAATTATAAGTAATTCTTCACAATACCTAAAACCAAAACATACTGGTCAGATAATTACATACTGTAAATTAATCCTAAAATCATTGCCATACTGTAAATTAACATGTAATAACTAAGAATGGCATTTTCAATAAGACCTTGACTTAGAGCAGAAAAGCACACCTGAAAGGGGAACCTTCACGCAAAATGACTAGGGATTAATTAGTAAAATTAAAAAATAACAAACTCGTTTTCAAGAATACCGTTTGATTTGGTCGGGGTCAAATGACTTCCAGTCTACGCTGCTAAAATGTCCTGATTAGTTCATTATTACCTATCTTCATTATTTGGTATTAATGACCACATTTATTTTTTTTCTATACTATTTCCAATCAGTGTATGGAAGTCGTGATGAGAATCAAGACACGAATATTTGAAAGATTTAAATAAAAGGGTATTTTTATGGGGAGACCACATCTATACTTATATAAAAGGGGATCTTATTTACTACATTTAGTATCCAGAGAAGTCAACAGCATTAAATGTCATTACTATTTCGGTATTAGAATATTTTATAATCATTATAAAATATTTTGAGGAAGACAATTTATGAATTCACTTACCGTAATAATCTCATTCAGATTTATTAGGTATTGATTGAGGACATTATAATCAATTTTTTATTATTACACATAGATTAATTGTAAAATACTAATTCTATATATATAATCGATCAGATTTTTTATTATTACACATAAATTATATTTTTGATTCATTATATTGCATTCAGATTTATTAGGTAATGATCTAAACATATAATGATTATATATAATTTAGGGTTACATTTATATAGATCAATCATTCATATTTTTTATAATAATTATATTTTTAATCTGAAATTTCACGTACTAAAATTTACGAAATAAATTTATAAATCTTACATTTTTCAGAATGAATTCAATACGAAAAAAAATTAGTCTAAATTTACGTGTGGTTTTGAAGTGAAACTTTGAAATTCAAAATTTCTTCTCATTTTAGTTACAAGAAAATCGGGCTGCATTCAACATTTGGACCAATTTAAAAATTATTCCTTAAATGAAGGAATTTATAGATAATTGTTATCTCTACTCAATCACATGAATATTTTCAATATAAAAAGAGACAGATTACAAATTAGTGAATCATATATTACTAATTCAGTATGTTAACATTAATGAATAAATCCATAGTATTATGTAAATCCGTATCTCATATTATTATATCATTAAGAATATATTACAGTTATATTATCAAATCATAAAAAGATATTAAACCCATATTGTAAAAAAAATAATTCATATAATTTTATAACAATTCTACTACACTATTTAACAATATTCATTTTATCATATAATAAAATAATAATTAAATATTATATAGTGAACAACAATAAATAAAACTATTACTTTTCTCATATCAAGGGATAAATTTATATGCTAAAATTAAATTTTTATTAGTATAAATGTTTTAGTGAGATAATATAGGGTAATACTATTCACCGCCCCCCATTTTACTAGTCACCGCCCCCCTTGGACAATTTTGCCCTTCTCATTTTTTCTAAACATCTCAGAGGAAAGTGTACGGTGAAATGTCGTCAAATTCGGAGGTACGAAAAAATAGGTGTCCGGCCGCCGGTTCCGGACGGCATAAAAGCGTCCGAAAACGACGGCCGGTCGGAACCGGTCCATCCGGTTCGGCCGGCCGGACATATTTTCCCTTGGACAATTTTGCCCTTCTCATTTTTTCTAAACATCTCAGAGGAAAGTGTACGGTGAAATGTCGTCAAATTCGGAGGTACGAAAAAATAGGTGTCCGGCCGCCGGTTCCGGACGGCTTTTAGCCCGTCCGGCCGCCGGAACCGGACGGTTTTGAAGCCGTCTGGCCGGCCGGTCCGGCCGGGCTAAAAGCCGTCCGAAAAATAAGGCCGGTCGGACGGGCCATGTCCGAACCGGCCAGCCGGACGGCATAAAAGCGTCCGAAAACGACGGCCGGTCGGAACCGGTCCATCCGGTTCGGCCGGCCGGACATATTTTTTTTTTAAAAAATTATTATGTTATATATTTGAAATAATTATGTTATAAATTGGACTATATTATTATGTTATAAATTATTATGTTACATTTTATACTTGATTATGCTATGAATTAGACGTTTATCGTGTTAGGAGTTACAAATTATTATGTTACATGTTGATTATAATATAAATTGGACGTTAGATATTATCGTGTTACGAGTTAGAAATTATTATATTACATGTTAGTCTTGGTTTTCTTGTAAATTGACGTTAGATAGTATCGTGTTAGGAGTTACAAATTATTATGTTACATGTTGATTATAATATAAATTGGTCGTTAGATATTATCGTGATCGTGTTAGGAGTTACAAATTATATAAATCGGATGTTAGATAATATCATGTTATGAGTTACAAATTATTATGTTACATGCTAGAATTAATTATCTTAATTTAACATGTTCTAAAAATATAAATATTGTACTATATAGCAGGAGTCATGGGAAGATTTTGGAGGAGATGGTGTTGATTACAGTCTGCTTTTCGATACCTGTACATTATATAATAGTGCTCAGGAGGCTATTGAAGCTGCAAAACACCAGGCAATGCTGAATGGTTTCCTATTAATAATTTCGAGCCACAAAAAGAAAACTGTCAGACTTTTGAAGTGCCATAGAGGCGAACGGTACAGAGGCACAGGCGGAAATTCTAGAAAGATAAAAACGAATAAGTGCGGCTGCAATTTTGAGATCAAAGTAAAAAAGGTGTCCGGCGCTCCATACTGGAAGATCTGTAGATGTAGCAATGAAGAGAAAGGCTACCATAACCATGCATTTGTTGTGTATCCTGAGGGTCATCGCCAGTTGAGCGGCCTCAGCACTTCATCTAAGAAAATTATTCGTGACATGACGGACGCTCAGGTGGCCCCGAAAAAAATTATGGCCGCGCTGAAGGAAAAGAATCCGGGAGACAACGTTCATGTGCGGCAGGTATATATATTTATATCTTGTAATATATGTTTTAATTAACTTTTTTAAGTTAATTATGATAACTAGTAATTTTTTTTTGTAAAAGTTATTGTAATAATTAATAAATTTTATTATATTTACTAATGTATTATTATTGTGATAGTTAATAATTTTTTTATCAAATTAATCGCATTAATATACTTTTTTATTTATTAATATAATAAATTTTTTGTTTTAAATTATAATAATCATTATAATTAACGCTAACCGGTGACAGGTATATAACTTTAGAAATAAGCTGCGGACAGATAGTTCCGACGGTAGAGACGTTCCTTCCCAGCTTATGCATTTGGCCGTGAGCAGCGAGTATACAGTTTATGCAGAATCCGATCCGAACACGAAAGCGTTGACGCATATATTCATGGCCCATCCTGCGTCGACCAATCTATTCCGGACATATCACTGGTATGTCGGCATAGATTCCACGTATAAAACCAACAGGCATGTTACTTTATACATACTTTATTAGTATGAATCTTAAATAGTGTGTTTGATTAAGTTAACTTTTATTTGATTATATTTTTTGTCTTCTTGGTCTCATTTGCACAGGTACAAGATGCCGTTGGTCGAGATGATTGGGATGACGCCGTGCAACCAGAACTTCCTAATTGCGTATGCGCTCACCAGAGACGAGAAAGAGGCCAGTTACGACTGGGTTCTAGAGAAGTTGAGACTACTGATAGGCCAAAGCGTATATCCTTATGTTGTTGTCAGTGACAGAGAGTTGGGTTTACTCACTCCTATTCAGAGGCATTTTCCTGAATCAGCCCACTTACTCTACACGTGGCACATCAACAAGGATGTGGAAGCCAGAGCCTACAAAGTATTTGGGAAGAGTAAAAAATTCTCAGAGATTTTCACGCACAGTACGTGGAAGGCGATTGTAGAGGCCAGTACGTTCGATGCCTACACCGATGCCGTTGCCGAGCTGCACGCAAAATATTCGAACTCTCCAGAGGTGATACGGTATGTGGAGGGCACATGGTTAGTGCATCGCGAGAAGTTTGTGAAGGCTTGGACCAACCGAGTGACACATTTTGGAAACACAACTTCCTGTAGGGTGGAGAGTGCCCACTCTGTGTTGAAGGAGTGGCTTCAGACGTCCACCGGCGCGCTCGATACAGTTTGGCAGAAGATTAATAAGCACATCGATAATCAAGTGACTGAAATCAAGTACGTACTGCAATTTTTAAATGCGTTATTATATTACTGCATTAATTAATTATAATTGAACGTTATGTAACGTATTATCAGGACGGCGCTTGAGGCCTCGAGATCTAATAAGAATACATGGTATAAGGGAATCCTTTTCGCGAGCGTGATACTGAGGGTCTCGCATTACTGTCTGAGTTTATTGGACGCTGAGCTTACGAGGATGCACAAGTTGGGCACCGATGTTCACACTAGCTGCGGCTGTGTATTGCAGCTCACTCATAGACTTCCTTGTGCCTGTCTTCTCCGTAACGCAGTTGATTTTGACATTCCAATTGATCTCAGAATGATTCACCAGTTCTGGAGAACGCTCGAGATATTAGAGCCAGGTAATTTAAGATTAATGTTTTATTTATAAATTTATATTAAAATACATTATTTGGTTTAATTCATTGACTTTTTTATCGTATACTTGTAGGGATTGGTCATCAGAGCCAGGAGAGCCACGCTGCATGGTCAGATGCGGAGTTCTTTCAGACGCTTGTGAGTGAGGTTGAAACCCGCGATCCCGCGACGATGCGGTACATGAATCAGTTCAGGTAAAGTCATCTTTACCCAGACCAACAGGATTATGCGGAACCTGAGGTTAAGGATGACCCGGGAGGTCGTCCCAAGAAAACTAATTCAACTAAGCGTAAACCATCTGCTTTTGAGTACAACAATAGATCGCGAGGTCAGAAACCGAGCCGTACGACCACTTCTTCGCGTGGACAGACAAGTTCGTCTTCTCAACAGTCACAAGGGGATGAAAGTCATACATTTTTTTTTAAACATGGCTGAGCGTTAATTAAAGTATTTATATGATTATATAAATTGTGACGTCAAATTATTATGATATTTATTGCAGAGTTTAGACCGACAAATATATTTGGATTTTCAATGTGGCAAAGTATCCCATGGCATATGTTAGACTAGATAGTGAGTTACCTGAATGTCGATGCGGATGGTAACTGCGGATTTCGGGTCATCGCGAGTCACGTGTATGGTCACCAGAAGTACAGATGCAAGAGACAGCATTGCGAATGAGGTCGACAACCACCGTGAATTGTACGAGTACATCTATTATAGAGATATCGACGCCGGACTCAGTCGCGTAAGGTGGGGCAAGGGCCCTTGTGGACGGGCTCACTGGTTCGAAGTTTCGGAGGACCTCTACGCCGTTGCCACCCTATTTAATGAGGTTGTCATTCATTTGAGCTCTGGTTCGCAAGGTGGGCAGCACGACTTATTCAGCAACACAGTGTTGCCTCTCACTGCACGATCATCGGCTAGAGGACCATGTCGTGAGATTGGCATTTGCCATCTTGGTACCGTAGCACACTACATTCGTTTAGATTTGACTGATGATTGTCCATTACCGCCTATTCATAACATGTTGTTCCGTTACCGAGATCAATCGGTTGTGGGTTGGGAGCATCAGTACCAGTCTAGGTTGCAATTGTGGTATACTGTTCAAACAAAAGCTTCTTGAATAAAAGAACGATATTATTCACTTGTGGTGTGACGCTTCTCATTCAACTTAAGTTTAGCAAATAAAGATAAATAAATGAATCAGTTCAACTTAAGTTTAGCAAAAAAAAAAAAAAAAAAAATCATTCAACTTAATGTTTTACAATAATAATTAAAAAAAAAACATTCATTACATCATTATTGGGCATTGTCGTAATCCAACTTAAACTTAGCCAGCTGTTCTTCGACTTCCGCCGCCATCGGACATTCGCATCCCTGCTGCCAAATCGATGTAATGCCCAAAAGACGGTCCACCCACTAAAAAAATGGAAGAATAAAAAGATAAGACTAAAATTTATTAAAAAAAATTATTGTAATGAATTAACATTAATTAAAATTTAGTAACCAACTTACATAGGCGGTATTGACACGCGTTGGGACCTCGTTCTCGTCCAGCAGCTCCTCGCCCATGAGAGTCGGATGGGAAACCCGACTGTACCACTGCAGGTAATCCTCAGTCGCCTCCCCGCGATCCTGTGTGGTGTGGGTCAACATACCGGTGTTGACCGTCCCAAAAATCGGGAACTGGGTCCAGGCACCTACTGCACCAGCCTCGGAATGCTCAACCTTGTAGTTCCTAGACTCCCAAGCACGTACTGCAATGATTGGCGGGTATCTAGGGGGAGGGACAGTCTGGACATACCCCAGCTGACGCAGACACCGCGCAGGAAAGTACGGCTCGACGACATCGCGGTATCAAATCAATCTGCTATAAAGAGTCCTCGGCTCTATCGCATCTGGGCTGGAGCTGCCGTATGGCAACCATTGCACCTGTTCACAATTGCATAAGAGCATTTATAAAAATAATTATTTTATTTTAAATAACGGGTAACTAAATTTAAATAAAATAACTTCACGTACATCGGAGGCAGTGAGTCTGTCGAGGCGCCGACGGATGGCTATGAGCCAATCGTCTAACCGTGGCGCATTCCCTACGCTTCACGAGCGTGATCGTGCGAGACAGTCAGGACCGATGGGTCGAAAATTGGGGAAATACTCATATATCCAAGACTGTAGAAGAGTCAAGCAGCCCGACATCTGGGCGGAGTCCCCTCGGCTGGCAATACCTAGCTTTCTGTACATGTAAGCCAGCGTAGCCGATTCCCATGAGTAACCCCCAATCAAATCCAAGCCGTCGAGCACCTCGTGCAGGAGCTTGGGGGTCAATCTACTACCACTCTTGTCGACGAACAATGTGGTAGCCAGCATCACCCACAGCCAGGCACCCGCCTCATCCCTAGTCGGCCGGTCTTTCCCCCTGAAAGCCCCCGAAATGGCGGCTTCGGACACCGAACCACGCTGCCAGAACGAACTCATGAATTCGCCCTTGGTGACTGAAAGTATCGACATGCAGAGCCCATGGCAGGCGTCCGAATCCAGGTCCTCAGCGACCACGACTCCCTCCACTGGAACGCCCAAAATGGCCCGGACGTCGTGCAGCATGATGCTCATTTCACCAAAAGGCAGGTGAAACGAGTTAGTATCCGGCTGCCATCGCTCCACAAAAGCAGAAAAGAGTGGGGTGTCCAAGTGGGTGTGCATGGAGTCGACCAAATGTGACAGCCCGGTCTGGTCGAGAAGAGCTCCCGCATCGGAAGACATCTCTTCACGCCAAGCCTTCAGATTCTCGATCGCTCGCAGTCTGTTGTGGCATTTCAGCGGTCCCCTCAAATTCCCACTCCACATGCGGGAGGCGACGTGCCCAAGAAAGCTAGGGATGACACTCCCATCAATGGGCCCACCGGGCACTGAGCCTTTAACGATCCAGGGTGCACCATCATCGGTCCTAGCTCGTTTGCTAGTACCTACATTAAAATACAACATATCTGTATATATTGACTTGCTGGCAGATGCATTAAATAAAATATATTTAATAAAACATATTTCATTAGTTACGTTACATTTTACATTTTACGTTATTATTATAAGCATATATAATTTATAATTATTAATATTATTTTTTGAATTTATAATTAATTACAATTTATTCAACTTACCCTAAATTACAAAATAATTATACCGTAGTTGAGGAGCAGGCCGATAATACTTTTCTAACAGTACCGATAATTTGTTATGATTAAGTGAAAATAATTAATGTTAAACAACAATAAATACGTAAATTATTTACCTGATGAGGATGCAGATGGGCCAAAACGCCCCCCAGCCTGTCGTTGAGGAGCAGGCTGTGTGGGACGAACAGCATGTACCGGACGAACATGCTGTAGAACCGGCTGTACCGGACGAACTGGCTGTACAGGAGGACGAGGATGGTTAGGACCCGTAGGCTGTGCGTGGTCCTGATCATCTGAAGAGTCTTCCGAGTCATAGTCCTCTGGACCCGGCTCCCTCTCGCCGTACGACTCATCATCAGCATACCCCTGCTGACCATAAGGTAATGGTACGCGTGCGCGGGGGGGTATCGACTTTCCTGCGTAGCGAGGAAAAGAACATCCCGGCTGATCGTACGGTCCTGGTGCCGGGGGCATCGTCCTGCCCGCCTGGCGAGGATAATAAAATCCATGTTCGCCGTACGGGAGGACTCCGTGGGGTCGCGAACTATCTGGCTGGCCCTCAAAATGATATGGAACAGTGGGCACTGGTGCGGGGGGGCGGGAACTCTGGCTAGCCTGACGAAGCTGTACCCTACGAGCCTCATCGATTAACGCCTGCCTTTCCGTGTCCCTCTCCTGACGAACGGACGCATTGACACCCCGACTTCTAGTGTGTCGGGTGCCAGAACCATCATAATAGTCATCGTACACCTCGTCGTCATCCCTGACATTAGATTGTCCAGATCTGCCAACACCCTGAATCAGAAATATAATTATTAAATTTTTCCATATGTAATGATTATTCTAATAACTATTAAAATAGATTATAATTCATTTTTCTTTTCATATATAAATTTTATTAATTATTATTATAATTATAATTGTTGAGATTTATAATAGTTATTATAATTTTTAAGTTCAATTATTATAATTAATACTAATTTATAATTATTATTATATTTAATTTTAATTATCATTACAAATTATAATTATTATTTCTTATAATATTATTATTATAAGCATATATAATTTATAATTATTAATATTATTTTTCAAATTTAT
>BKCP01007848.1:680723-702144 GCA_008636005.1 Striga asiatica | reverse complement strand
CAGTGACTAGTAAAAGGGGGGCGGTGAATAGCAGTTGAGATAATATATTAATTATTTTACAAACTAGCCCTAACATACTCATATTTAATGTTCTGTCTAAAAAATCAACGCTGGTTAAAAGATGTGGAAAAAAACTTATAATAATCCTATTGTTTTTTAGACTAACGTTGATTAAAAGAGATAGAAAATAGATAATAACCCTATTATTTTTTAGACTTAAACAAACAAAGGTGTGAAAATAACTCATTTAATATCTCTGTCCCGTGCTTCGCACGGGGTACGTACTAGTTTTGAGACATTAGATTCCTAGTTTCACAGTTTTGCTATGGAGTCATCCGATGACTCGGTTTATGGAGTCATCCACACTTGTTCACCAATAGTTGTATTGACACGTGTCTTGCAATAAATACACTTTGGACAAGTGTCAATACATTAATTGGTGGATGGCTCCATAGAATTTTTGCCTAGTTTCATTGACACCTTTGATAAAAGTAGTTCCTATCATAGGAATTTCTCTTAGTTTCAGTTTTTATTTTAGGGTATTATTGGATATATGAATTTTATTTGACTTTGATTATTTTTTTTTTAACTATAGTTTAATTTAAAGAAAAAGGTATAATTAGTTTTTTTTTTCAACGATAACCACACATCAAGCCAAACAAAGTTCATACAACCCGCATACTACAAAGGGTACACACAAAGTATCCAAAACAGTTGAAACTATGCAACAGAGAGACTCACATGAGCCCCTTACCAAACCAAAAAGGCTTACGAACACCAACTAAACTACAACAAACAACCATATTACTAAGCTAAACAGAAAAGCAGCAAGAAGAAAGAGAACTAGTTGAGGAAAAGATATCAGTTGTCACAACATCCCCAGCAATCCCATCTTGCAGCCCCTTATTCAGCATCTTCACCACGCTCTTGCAACCATGCCAAGTCCATTCTGTCCCATTGCATTTCTACAAGAGACTCCATAGTTTATCTGATTACTACCAACCAAGCCTCCACTGAATCTCTAAGGAAATCCCTAGATACAACATTGTCTATTACCAATTCAGAATTCAACATTGCAGCAAACTCACAGTTTAGCAAGCCCTCCTTCTTAGTTGTTGCCCTCACAAACAACTTAATAGTTTCCCCATCAACCTCCCTGATACTATCCACTTTAGTCCTGATAACATCAGCCACAACTTCCCTAACCTCATCATCTGCCTTCACCTTGAGAAATGCTAACCATTCACATCTGGCAATATCAACCACACTTTCATCCTTTATCCAAGTATTTTCAAATACCCAAGAATTTTTTGTCTTCCATAACCACCAAAGTGGAGAAGTTGAAAGCCATATTCTATCTTTGAGGTTAGTGAAAGTATCTACACAGCATTCCTCTCCACACCAGTCCTTGAAACTCCCCTTCCTAGAAGAAAACTTCCATCACTTCACCCCCAACAGCTTCCAGCATCTCTCTATTTTAGAACATCTGAAGAAAATGTGCTGGAGGTCCTATTCTCCCACTCCACAACTACTGCATACTCCGTCTTCTCCACCGCCTTTGGCTTTCAGTTTCACATTTGTTGCAACAAATCCATGCCAGCTCCTCCATATAAAATTATTGATCTTGTTGTAGATGAGAAGTCTCCAGGTGCTCCTCGACATCTTCTTTGAAAAATCATAGCTCGAACCTACTTTTGCATCAACATTCTTTGACTTTAAAAATTTTAGAATGTTCTCATTGTCTGATTTGACAAAGAACTTTCCAGATTTATTGAAGTGCGACACTAATTATTCTTTAGTCTCACAATGACTCAGAAGAATTTTAAAAATGGCCTCAGTAGAAACAAGATCAAAAGATGGCACAATAGCTCTCTATCCCACTCCCCACTCCACATACAAATCAAGTCACTCACCTTTTCCAACATTCTCCTTTCCCTGCAGAAGTTTAATTGAGGTTTAAAGGAGACCCGCAACCTTCCCAGTAACCGATCGCCACCCGATGCTTCCCGACAACCACACGCACACGACCTACGTGTTAGGATATGCTGTCAAAGTTTGGCTTTCAAATATTGACAATGCCATATTGATCTGGCAATCATGTTTTAGTCAAAGTATTTATGCTTGCAGTTTATTTATTTATGCAATCATACTCATTATCTTACATTATAGATAATATGGTTTGTTGTATCGAACAGAAAGATCATATACCGGTTCCTTGTAATATAAAATATTTGTTCACAGTTTAGACAGGCATTGAGACCAATGTTTGAAAAAGACTGTAGTGTAAGCTTGATTCAGTTGGTCTTTGACTGATGGACTACACTAGTACTTATGATAAGTATTGAACAGGCTATGGAAGGATAAAATTATAAGATTTACTGATCGCAGTTATAATCAAGATCTTCAGTAATTGATGCATACTCTTAAGTTGTAAGATAACATAAAACGAGCATATATATATTCATTACTTGTTTATTTAATCTACCAAGGGTAATTCCAATTTTGTTAGGATGACATACTCGCTATTTTGGTAAATGATGATGTTTATATGATGTGTTGTTATTAATTATTTATGGTCACTATGTCCTAGTGCGCTGGGTTAATGACGTCCTCGAAATAAGCTCATGAATGAATATTATGTCAAGCCTGCAGGCGGATGAGTATCCGACATAATGATTAAGGATCTGAGTAGTACTAGTTTCGAAAATGAATAAGAAGTCGATTTCATTTTATTGTCAGTAATTTAATTAATCGACAGACGTTATATCTTAAACAAAGGAATGGTAAATCAATCAATTAGATTAATATTTATTAATCAAGTGGAGGTTCGAATTTATTGAATAAATTGGAGCTAAATGGTGAGAGCAATAATATTACTCTAGTGAGATGTTTTATTATTTAATGCTATGTAGGAATTAGGATATAATTATTCTTTATTATTTAATTCCCTAAGAAGAGAAATATTCCTTCTAGAATATTACCCCAGGGTTAGGAAATTTTGGAGTCTTCAAGAAGGGTAATTAGGGTTAAAAGAAATAGGACTTCTAGAAAGAAAAGGATATGGAGGATAATTAGGTTTCTGTAATCTAATAGGATAAGCTCATATTTAGCACCTCCTTAAAGTCCTTAACATAGCCTATAAATACAACCATGTCCCAACCTCTCCCCCTAATGCATGATGACCGATTTTAAGGTTCATAATGGAAGAGGAAAATCGTGTTCTTCATATATTCGAGAGTTTGGGAGTTTCGATCGATCGCGCCATCAAGATTATTAGAAGTAGGTGTTTGGGTCATACATTAGAAGGCTTTCAGACACAATTTATTCGAGCCTTTCATTTGTATAAAATCCGGCGACATGAGCCACCACACCATCGCCACAAACCACCAGCCGCACATAGCCGCGAGCTAACGCCCGCAGCCGCACGCCACCCAGACGCAGCCACCAAGGCCCAGCGATGCCCGGTCTGCTCCCACCGATGCCTCTATCCCGCGTCGCACGCTGCTGCCCGACGCCTTGCCGCTTCTGTCCGCATGCTAGCCTACGTCTAACGCCTATTGCCTGAAGTCCTCGCCCACGTCCCAGTCCTCGTCGGCATAGGAAAGCCGAGATCGCACGCGCCCAAGGGTCTCGCCAGCCGTCTGTGCATGCTAGTGCGCTACTCCCAGTGCGCTTGTTAGCTGGTGCTAGCAGACAAACGATGCTGTTGGCGAGCTCCTGCAAGTGCCTGTCCGCGAACCGCGCCCGAACTATAGACCATCGAGGCCAGCCCAGCGCCCGACGCGCAGCCCGACCTCGGTCTGTGCCCCGAAGTAGCCAACCGATGTCCAAACGGCCCGAGCCCGACGAGCCCAAGTCCCTGGTGACCAGTTCGTGTCGCGATGACCCGAATCCGACCAAAGAGGCCTAGTCCGACTGACCAACGGACTCTGCAGTTCAGACGATCTCCTATAGAGGAAATCAAAAACGTCTCAAAGTCGAAAAAAAAATTTAAATGGTAATGTCCTAATCCTAACTATAGATTCCGTCATTAGGGTTTCTTTCGATAGATTCGAATGTGCACATCGTTGACGTTCCTAATACAACCCAACACCACGACATCTCGACAAGGCTAGTCCAGCAACCAATGGACTCTGAGGTTCAGACGATCTCCAACAGTGGAAATGTGAAACGTTTCAGAGTTCGCAAAATATTAAATCGTGAGTATTCTACCTTAACCTATAGATCTGCTGCGCATAGGTTATTTTGAAGATAAATTTGTAACTTGTACATTAGCGGTGATCCTTATATATCCAATCACTACGTCTGAACATAAGTAATTCACGTATGCAAATAATTCCTAATTTGAATAGTGCACAAAAACTAAATAAACCTGGTCTTTGATACAAGTTGTTGGGTTCTGTGAGGAACGCCTTCGATACACACATCCAAATCTAGAAAATTAAATCCTAACGCAGTGGAATATATAGTTAGGATCAAGACTTACGGTTTAAAAATTTTTCCGACTCTCAGATGTTTCTTATTTCTGTTGATAGAGATCATCTGAAATTCTGAGTCGCGTGCGTCGGGGATCGTCAGACTGGCCTCGGGATTGCTGGGTCTTGTGCGGGGTCTGCACTATCTGCGTGCGTGCGCATTGTGGTTTGGTGATGTAAATGGAGGTTTTGCACCCGAAAACACTCGTGACCGGGCGCAACAAACACTCTCAAGGAAGACCGCTCGATAACCGAAAAACACTCGTGACTGGGCGACGGGAGGCCACCGCTACAACATCCGATGCTTAGTCGGGGACGCTGACTCGTGCGCATAAGGCGCATGTGGCCTTTCCCGTTGTCCAGCAAGCAAGCACTGCAAGCAATCTCTCCCATGTCCGCGTGAAGGAGTGCATGCATGACAAGGGCTGGGTGCTGCCACTCCCGGAGAACTACGAGCGCATGGCCCCAGGCCTCAAAAAATGGTGCGTGCACGAGCTGTTGCGACTAGGTCGTACGCTCACCACCCCCGTCTATGCCCGATACCATCGTCTCGTGTCTCCTTACCTGTTCCGCTGTTGCCCGAACACTGTCGACCTGACCTTGTAAGTGCGCGTTGCATATGCCTTGAAAATGCCCAACGCCTGCCAGCAAACTGCCGGTGGACTTGCCCGTGTGTGCATGACACCACATACACCGTCAACCACAGGTTCTCGGCTGGCTCGCTTTGTCTCATCGAAACAAGCCGGTCGTCAACTTGATCTACTGGGTTCGTCCACGTCCACGTCCATCGAGTCAAATTGAATTAACATAAAAACAATCACGTACTTAAGCATATGACCCATGCAGGGGTCGTACATGAATGATCTAGTAATGCAAGTAAACTCTGCAGTGTTCCACCGTGCTAATAATTATTACAAGCATTCACCAACCTTAAATACATGAATTAAAACATACATGTGGCCACAATAAATAGATTCAAGAACACCTTAAAACAATAAATTTATTTTCAGTTTTGATCCACTATGTGTTGCGCTTGAACACAAATAATTCACGTACGCAAATAAGTCCTAATTCGAATAGTGCACAAAGAAGAATTAAACCTGGGCTCTAATACCAGTTGTTGGGTTCTGTGAGGAACGTCGTCAATATACACATCCAAATCTAATAAATGAAATCCTAATGCAGTTAAATCTATAGTTAGGATCAGGACTTACGATTTAAAACATTTGCTGACTCTGAGACGTTTTTACTTTTTGTTAATGGAGATCATCTGAAATTCTGAGTCACGTGCATCAAGGATTGTCGGACTGGCCTCGGGATTGTCGGGTCTCGTGTGGGGTCTGCGCTGTCTACTTGCGGGTTGCAGTCGGTTGCTGGCGTGCATCGCGTGGTCAGACTTGGCGCTGGCCAGAGTGCACGGTGGGGTGTCCCGCAATGGGGCGTATACTGCACGCTGAATGCTAGGCGCTGGCATGCTGCAGAACGCGGGCGCTAGACGTGTTGCGGTACGCGGGTCGCACTAGGACGCTTTGGTGCGCTACTGAGGCATGCAGGTTACGTTGTCGTGCACAGTGCAAATTTGTTGGACATGTGTTACCGTGCATTGCCGAGGGGCTGCTGCGAGCGGCTATTTGCGGTGGTGTGTTGCGGCTCCAATGATAATCTCACTGATGGTCGAGTATTGTCCTATCCAAAATTGCTGATGATCGGACAATCTCTGGGGTTGAATATATTCGCTGGGATGCAAAAAATTAGACCTTATGATCTTCTGTTATATATCCTTTTCACATAATACGACTAGTCTTGGTGGCCCGACTAAATGGAACTCCCAAACCTCAGGATCTAAGACACTCAAATTTTCTCTTTTTTGGAGACTAAAAAGTTGAATGAAGATGTTGTATGGAGGAGGTGCGGGACTTGGTGTATTTATAGGCTATAACTGAGACACTAAGGAGGTGCTAAATGTGGGCTTCCCAAATAGGAATAGGAAACATTGTGTGCACACCTTGTGTTGAGACCTTATTCCTACTTAATAATAGAACATTTTAGAAGAGTAATATTATTGCGCTCCCCATTTAGCTCTGAATTACAAATAATTCGTTCCCGATTTTAATTGATCAAATTACTTCCCATGTTTAAGATCTAACTTTCGTTAATTAATTTAATTTCTGACAATATAATTAATCAACATCTTTATCCAAAACTAGTACCACTCGGTTTTTTATTATTATGTCGGAAACTAATCTGCTCTGCAGGGGTTCACATAATAAACCTTCCCGAGCTCATCATCATAAACGTTATCAACCCGACGGATCTGGACATAGTGATCATAAACAATCTCAACGGCACATCATCTAAACAACATCACTTACTAAAATATCGAGTATGTCAACCTAATAGAATATGTGTCACCCTTGGTAAATGAATCAAGCAAGTGTTGAATACATATGCTCGTTTATTGTCGTACGGGTTGAGAGAACGCATCAATTAACGAGGTCTAGATTATTTAGTTGGTCAGTAAAAAATAATCTTCTCCTCTGTAGGCCCGTTCAATACATCTGAGATGTACCAGTGTAATTTCTTAGTTAAAGATCAACTAACTCGAGAATAACACTACAGCCTTTCACGACAGATAGTTCAATTTTGTCTAAGCCGTGAACAAATACTTATATTTTACAAGGAACCAATAATATGATATTTCTATTCGACACATTGAACTATATTATCTGTAATGTAAAATAAAATAACTTATGCTCGCATAAATAAATGAACTGCAAACACACATACTTGACTAAAACACGAATCTCGTTCAAAATGATATTGTTAGAAACTAAAATCCGAGTTCTTAATTATACTCTAACATCCTGATGTGATACCGAAGGGTAAGTAGTGTGTTTGTGTGGTCTTGGGAGGGGTGGTCCATTATACATATATATATTTTTTTTTTAATAAAACAACCCAGATGGGAGGGTAATTAATTCCTGATGCCCAACATGTGCATAATCATGACCCCCGTTGGGCTGAAAACGTCAACAGTGTACAAGGTACCAAACGAAAACAGAAAGAAAAAAAACAATAGTCAGTCTCACTCTAGTAGTGCATGATATTAATTGAAGTAGATTTGGTAACTAATTTGGATTGGTTGACACTAATTTAGATTGGCCCGTAATATGCATAAGAGAAGATGGTCAAATCATTTATGTGACACTTTGAAGTGAAGTAGGTCGACCGACTCAAAGGTTAGCCAGGTCGTCTGAATCATACCAAGAGCTATGAAGATGATCAGTCTATTTATTTTGGTTACACTTAGAGGGATCTACGTGGTCAGAGTGAGCTAGAGAACAAGATGGAAAGCTTGCCTAAATTAGGGTTATGACTCAAATAGCTAAGATTAACCTAGATTAGGTAAAATAAGAAGACATGGGGATAACTAGCTAAACATCTCAATCTCGCCATAGTGTAACTGACATATTTAACGTGAGATAGATGCTAGAGTGCACCTGAGCTAGATATTTAAAAGACCTACTAGCATTCAAAAGGACGCCTAAATAAGAAGGGACGGAAACATGAGCAAGTATGAACACAATCATGATAAGGATAAATATAATAAGGACAAGGATGGATATAAAGCAGATAAGAATTAACCTTGGGCAGTAGGGCAACCACGGGCATATTAATCTCGAGTAGTTGGGTAGCCCCAGGCAAGAACAAGTCTTGGGCACCAAGGACCTTGTAGCGCCTCGTTTCTTTATTAAGAGCTTAGTTCATTTTTGCATTGGTTTTTAGCTCGACAAATTCTTTTAGTAAAAAATAAAAGTTAAGTAGATGTTCTCGTCTATTTAATTTTCCTAATCAAATAAAATTAAGTAGATGTCCTCGTCTATTTAATTTTCATAATCAAATAAAATTAAGTAGACGTCTTCGTCTATTTAATTTTTCCTAATCAATAATTTTTTAATTAATTAATTATATTGGCTAAGTCCTAAGCAGGAAAAGAAAACAAAATAATTTTTCCTAAGCAGTTAATTTATAATTCTCGGCCCCCCTTAGACTCATGTAAGAGTTTCCCACCTCAAAAACTTCTTCTTGACCAAGCAAAGAGATCCCAACAAAGAAATAAATCCTAAGCTATATTAAACTAGTTATCCCATCAACAAGACTCCTATATATAGCCTCAAACCAAGTCCATCGGCCCTTTTATTTTTCTCATGCAAAAACTCTTCCTACTCCCACCGACATTTTTCCCCTCCTCATCATCTCTCGGCCGCAATCTCGGTGAAGCTTCCTCCCCAGCAGCACCGTGAGCATGCTTGCACCACCGCGAGCAAGCAGCAAGCAGCGTGCTACACGGCAAGGATATGCGCAACATCACCATGAGCAAGTTCATCCCAGCAGCGTCGTCCAAGCCCGGCAGCAACATGCGAGAAGCCCACCAGCAGTGAGGAAGCAGCAGCCCCATCCAAGCCTAGCAGCCGTACGCCCGAGACCCTTGCACGTCGAGTCTAAACCGAGACCCCGATCATTTGTTCTTTCTTTTTCCAGAAGAACGGTAAACCAGCCATGTTCCCCTTATTTTATGTCGAGTTTTATGAATTAAAAAATAAGAAAAATTAAGATTTAAGGTTTAAAAATAATTAAAGAAAAATTCAAGAAAAGAGAAAATCCAAGTTTTTGATGCATGTTATTTTGATCCTTGAACTTGCGGTTTTGATGAATTCTGAGGCTTAAATTATGGTTTAGACTTGTCATGATTTGAGGATTAAAAATTTATGTTAGATGCCTTGGTATAAATTGCTTTTAGTTTGGTTTTAGATCCTTGAAATTTAGAATTTTAGAGGAAAAAACCCAAGAACCTTAAAACCATAGAGAGGAGCTTTAAAGACCTTATTTTACTTGGTCGAAATCCCTGGTGACACCGGAAAAGCCTCAGCCGGCCGCAGGCCCTGGGCGTAACCAGCCGAGACCAGTAGCGAAGTCACGCACAACCAAAACGCCCACAGACGACCCGCAAACACGCCCATGTTGCTGCAGAGATCCGCAGTGTTCAGCTACGGGTTCCCAGCGTTGCCGGAAAACCCGCAGTGTGTTGCCAGTGACCCGCAGCGATCCCAGGCGTTCTCATGCGAGCTCTCGTATGCAAACAACTGCAGTGTCGTCCAGCAGCGACCCGTCACCATCCGCGTGCGTGCCCAGCGACCAGACAATGTCCCCAGCAGTAGCCAGCATGCCTGGGAGAGCCACCAGCGACTTGACCAAGCCCAGCAGCGACCGAGCCGCACCTGACTGAACCACCAGCGAGTCGGACTGAGCCACGTTGATCTGTTTTCCTTTTGATTCGAACCTTAGTATTTTTAAGCCGAGCCTAAGTTAGTTTTAGCTGAGTTTTAGATATTTCTTTATGATGAGCCTTTAGCGAGTTAAGAATTATGTTTTTCCGAAACTTTAGACAAGTTTTTGCATTCAGAGAGATTAACTAGCTAAGCTAATTAATCAAGTCAAGAAAAGTTAATTCAAGAAGTTAAATAAAATGAACCAATCAAGAATTTATTCCAACAATTAAATAATTAATTAAACAAATTCCCAGATATGTAGATTTCGAGGAGTCGAGCCCCCAACCTTGAGCATTCCATCAATCATCACATTTGCATATCGAGGTGGGGATTCCATATTGCGTCTATCTTGTTTACAGTCACACAGATTATGGTTGAGGTATGTTGTGTGAGTAATTTGAGACGGTACTTCCGACAGTTGGGCAGTACCCTTCCGTTGGGACCAGCAGTGCCTTTAGTTATTCATGTTTTATGCTTATATTATGGAATTTGTTATTATATTGTGTATTGCGTAGTATGTTTCCTTACTCGGTAGTGGTTGTTCACTCCTATTGTTTCTCACCTTTCAGGTTGATAGGATTGGTACCGGATACGATGACGAGGATGGTCTATGATTTTAATATGCTTTTGAAGTTTTTTATGAACTTTTAGAACTATGCTTGAGATTATTTCGAGACTCGAATGTTTAGTTGTTATCAAACCTTTAGATTTGGTTTTGAATTATGCATGAAAACGTTTGAGACTTTATGTTATGGTTTTATGATTATGCATGAGTTAAGTTTGAAAAGTTTGAGCATGAGATTTAGGAAGTGAGTTTCCATAAAGTATTTAATAAGTTAGCGGCTTAAGTTAAATTTCAAATAGAAGCAATTTTAGTAAGTATTTTATTTCTTTTTGTCAATCGATAGATAATATTAAAACCTCTAAAAGATTACAATCGATTGCCCACTGGTAATATTTAGCACCTTTGCATTTCACACTAAACCCAAAAGAAAAGAAGTCTCCTATGAGGGAATCCATCCCGAGCCAGACAAACTAAACTAAACACACAACACTTTCCCAAAGGGAAAACAATAAACTAAACTAAAGCCCTCCTCTCCAACGGGCCAACTCCGAAACATCGTCACTCGAACCAACCCTAAGGCAGTCAAAGCAAGGACAGTTCCACGGCCCACGGCCCAAGCAGATCGAGAAACTCCCTCTACCGACAGCTAACTCGACCAGAGCCGACGGACACAAAACCAGCCAGTTGAACACCACTGAAGCCCCAGGAAACCCACGCCACTGCCCTCCCCCACCACAACATCCATCAGTCGCAGCTCAAAGCCACGCCCGTCGGAAGAACCTCTGTTCCAGCCCCAGGAACAGCAAATCCAGGAAGAGCCGCCGCGCCGACCTTACAACGGCGCCTAAAAACAGCGCCGACCCCAGCCCAACTCTACGCCGGCAAGACAACTCCCTCCAACTTCCGCCTGCCATGGCAACCACGCCGGAAGAAATCCACATGAAGACGGATAGGGAGGTCGAAGCTCACCGCGAAAAGCCGATCTGAACAGGCCGCCTAGAGCCAGGCGAGAGTGCGGGAGGCGGAGTCCCGCTGGAGAGGAGGCGAACATATCTGCAGATTTTTTAGTTTAGGGAAATTGGGGTTTTTTCTTATCGGAGAGAGAGAACATCTTGTCTCACTCCAATCTTAAAAGACCATCTCCAATGGCTCAACGTAGTTAAAATGTTGTGCCACATGGAGATAAACAATTGGACGGTTATTTCATATGAAAGCAATATCTACATATTGAATAACAACTGCTGATTTCCATCTCCAATGAATACTTTCATTCTTACATATATTTATTTTAAAATATACAAAATAAAATAATAAAGTAGTTTTTAGAAGACTAATAAACGAAATTAAATGATAAATTAGATTTTAAAAGACTAACTAAATTCATTGGATAAAACATATCAACGAAATATATGTAACACTTAGTTTTTTTTTTTTAAGAAATATTTGAAGCATAAAACATATCAATACACCAACAAAAGGTCATTTGGAAAAAAAAATGGCTTTTATCTCCACAAAATAAAATAAACAGTAAAGTAGTTTAGTTTTTAAAATGTTGAAAGTGTAATTATTTGCAACATCTAAATTAATTGTTTCAAATCTAAAATGATGATTTTTATCTACAAAAAATAAAATAAATAATATTGGCGGTTTATTCCCATTTTTTAATCGTTCCCCCTGATATTTTGATGATGTGTCCTGTTGAACATACTTTCTACATGCAGACAGTACGCTTAACGATGTTATCGACATGTCAGCATAACATGGCCGGTAAAATAAAGCATTGGAGGAAATAATATAAAAACGGTGTCTACATAATTAATTTTTCTTTGTCTACAGTTCCCATTGGAGATGCTCTAAGTAAAGAGAAAAGAAAATGAAGTTTTAATAAGTGCCCTAAGAAAAGCTATAAATTTTAAATGTTTTTGGAAAGTTTTCGAAATTACTTGCGAAAATTAACGATTTTCTAAAGTATAAATAGATGGTGCTTACAGAACTCCCCCTATATAAAAGGGATAAGGTACAATGGAATGACTCTCTGCTCTCTAAATACTCTAGATACACTTATCATCTTCTTCCTCTTTCTAATTAGTGACTTGAATGTCGGAGTGTGTGTTGCAGGTTATCAACTACATTCAAGTGGTCGAAGGTTATCAGTCACCGGTCCAAGCAGATTTCAGGTTTCGGCATATCACACTTAAAAGATGAATAAATCAATACATGATCATAACAAGACCAAAAAATCAACGGAAATTTCAAGATAAATCCCACCTCCCACTTTCAACTTCCAATTCAGTCCCCCCTCTAATTTTTTTTCCTCTGCACTCCCTACCCCTAATTTTCTCTTTCCATTTCACTCCCCATATATAAGTTAGGCTTTTTATTATTCATTTATTTTTTTCCTGAATTCATTTTGAAGTCTTTCTCTTTCTCTCACCGTTCTCTTCTCTCTCTCTATCTACCATTGAAATCTGCTCTCTCTCTCTCTCTCTCTCTCTCTCGTTCATCACCATCGCCCGCTCTCTATCTCTCTGTCACTCGCCGTTCGCATCTCTTTGAAGAAATGGCCGGGTCCAAAAAGAAATCTCCATGCAATCCGTCCTCTTCGACACCCACGAAGGCATTACCAAGCTCAAATGTAATTTCTGATTTTTTGGGCTTTGTTCCTAATTTTAGGGTTTTTTTCAATTTAGGGGTAATTAGGGTTTTTTTTTACCAATCTCCATTAATTCGAAATTAGGGTCTATAACAGTAAGCAAGGTAAGATTTTGAGGATTTTTTTTAACAATTTTGAATTTTTTCTTGAATTCAAAATTTGGAGATTATTTTCAAAAATTTGGATATTTTTTTTTATTCGAGAATTTTCAAAATTTGGGATTTGGTTGATGCTAATGAACTTTGAATTTGATTTTATTTCAACAATTAAGTATTTTATTGATAAATTAAGGCTCTTTGCCTTTCTAGGGTTTATATGAATTAGGGCTAAATTAGTTAAGCATCTTCCTAATTTGTATTCATTAGGGTTCAATTAGTTAAGCATGTTCTGAATTTTATTAATTTTATTAATTTTGTATTAATTATTTAGTGACTGTGTTGCTATTTTATTCTTTAATTGTGTTGTTATTTTGTTCTTTAATGGTGCTGTTGGTTTGGTTGAAATGGTGTTGTTGGTTTGGTTGAAATGGTGCTGTTTGGTTTGGTTGAAATGGTGTTATTTTGTTTCTGTTGTTTGAAATTTTTTTTTTGGTTTATTTGTTTGTGATAGGACACAGAATTAAGATGTCGATGTGCCCCTTCGTTCTTTAGAGATATAATGGATAGGACAGTTGTTGTGCTTTCTGACCGGCACAAGCAGGCTCTTCAAAAGAGTCCGTTTTATTTTTTTCTAAATATGCCTGATATAGCGGTGTTACATAGTAGATTAGAGGCCTTAATTAGCACATACAAGGCAGATGTGAGTGCCTTTGTGGTAGGTGATAATGTGTCTCTTAATTTTGACCCTGTCGAGTTTTGTGTAACGATGGGGCTTCGACAGGGCGGTCTAAGCGTAGACTTAGACCTTAATTTAGAGTCGAAAGCCTTATTCGACGGCTGGGGTCAAGTAGGTAATAAACTGTTGAGAAGAAACCATGTTGTAGAGTTGTTAGAAAAGTTTGCTATTGATGAAGGTCGTGTAGACGACTTCATCAGGATGTATAGTTTGTTTGTTTTTAGTTGCATTTTGTTCCCTTTTTCGAGTTATTCCATCCCCAGGTTTCTTTACCCTTACGTAGAGGATGTTAGTCGAATTTCTGAGTACGCATGGCGAGATGCTACTCATAAATTCCTGGTTGCCGAGCTTGTTCACCATGGTGGATCGAGAGACCGATCCTACTTTGATGGATGTGTTGTTGGGATGATGGTATGTATATGTGTGTTTGAATTTCTTAATACAATAATATGAAATGGTGAGCTTGTTTACTTTTCAAATCATGTCTATGTGTGTAGGCTTGGTTGTACGAGCGTGTGCCTTCTCTGGGCAAACGGTCCACGCTAGAGGCGATTCCCCGTCTATTTAGATAGAAGGGGACCTCGATGCAGTCTACATTTGAAGGGTCCTTACAAGCCCTTAAAAAAGTAATGTGGCATAAGGTAATTTATACAATTTTATAGTATTATGTGTTTTGTACTTCTTCTTTTTATCTTTTTGGTCAATCGATATTGTACTTGCATCATTATGATTTGATTTGCTGGTGTATTCGTTATCGACTGTTTCAGAGGAGCTTGCCTTTGTGGAAGCTCAGGTTTTCCTATAATTTTTGTCAAGAATTTATGTTTTAGCATTAGTATATTTTCATAGTGATATGGGATACTATATAGCTAAAGAATAGACTGGTCTACCATATTGGTCGGGCAAGCTCGAGATAGAGAAAACCGCATTGGTCGAAAGATAATCGACCAAAAGGGAAGAGATCGAGCAGAATAACAGAACTGGTCGTGGATCGACCTAGCGACGGGGGGCTCGATCAGATCGAGCACTCAACAGGTGAAGAGCGGTCGAGAGCGTGGCTTGAACGCGAGAAAGCGCGTGGGTGACGTTGGAAGATCCTAACAGAATGTACAGAGAATAATCTCCCTCTGCTCAGAGGGACACGTGGCGAGAGTACATTAGTGCAGAGCAATAGTGGTGATAACCACCTCTGACGCTTCTGACACACACAGACTGTGTGTGTACGGACGGGCAGTACGGGCAGGACAACTCACCAAATTCGGGCAGCTCCTAGGGCAGGTATCTCACTCCTATATATATATGAATGGGTCTTTTCTTGTGACTTACGATTTATCCATTCTTTACTTTGGAAAATTGAACAAACGTATACTGACTTAAGCATCGGAGGCTCTTCACTGGAAAACCCCTCCGGTGTGAGAGTTCTGTGCAGGTGAGCGGCGTTCTACCGGCGAGGAAAAGGAAGGCGAAATGATTTCAAGCCGGTCGGAGTGTTTTGCGTTACCATTTGGCGCCGTCTGTGGGACTTTCGTTCGAAAAGTGGTGTGCTGAGATTGCTGAAGCTCGACGGCTATGGCGGACGGAATTCCTAGGAGAGATTTGCAAGCATCGTTCGACGATGCGTGGACGATGACGAGGCCGTTTGGAGAAGGCCCTCCCCTGGGCTTCTCTGGACCTTCACGTACACTGGTGACTCCGACGCCCGTTCCCCAAGGTGTAGGAGTCACGCCGGTGCAACCAGAGGCTGACGTAGGCTCAAGCCGGGCCCAGGAGACCCGTACAACTCAAGGAGCGGCGATCCTAACGCCGTTGCAAGGAGCGGTGGTGCAGGGAGCAGCACCGCCGTCGATGGAGGAGCTACGCCCCGGCCAGCAGGTGGTGATGACCAGGCAGGAGATGCAGCAGATGGTGGCGATCGTGGCGGCACAAGTGGTTCAGCAAGTCACTCAAGGCCTTTCGCGAGTGGCTTCTGGACCAACGATGGTGGATGAGGACGTGTCTAGCTATGGAGGAGATGGAGCTCTGCGAGATCGGGAGGTGGAAAGACTCGCGGAGCAGGTGAGGGAGATGCAAGCTAAGATGGATGGCCGACCTAAGAGACGTGCTCGAGGACACCCGTTCTCGAGGGACATACTGGCTGCACCATTACTCGCAAATTTCAGAGACATGAGTTTGGTGTTCGATGGGACTACTGACCCGTCGAGGCACGTAAGGGCATTTGAGAACTTGGCTGTGTTACATGGTTATTCTGATTCTGTTAGCTGCAGGGCATTCTTATCGACCTTGAGAGGAGATGCGCTCGATTGGTTCCAACAGCTCCCTCATGGATCGATCAAGGACTTCGACGATTTCGCGGAGAAGCTGATGACCCAATACGCGAGCGCTGTGGCGCAGGAGAAGACATATTTGACACTGATGGCCATGAGGCAGGGGGAGAAAGAGTCGTTGCGCAAGTATGTAGCTCGATATAATCAAACCTGTTTGGAGATCCCCACGGCCGCGGACGAGGTGAAGGCTGGAGGGTTGATAAGGAGTTTGCGAGCAGGGCCTCGCCGAACATCCTTAGCCAAAACCCCTGCTCGTACGAATGATGACGTGTTGAAGAGGTGCAAGAAGTACATTAACTTGCAGGAGACGGAGGTGGAGTTTGCTAAGTTGGAAGAATTAGCTAAGCCGGAGTTGAAGAAGGGAAGGGCGAACTCGCCCCGAAGGGTGTCGCCAAGGAGAAGATCGCCCAGGAGAGAGGGGCATGGCAGGATGGATCGGGGACGAGAAGACAGGTGGAAGGATCGACCGGTGTTTGGAGGAAAGCGGTTCCATAACTTTACGCTGCTGAATGCAAAGTTGGGGGAAGTGCTGGTGGCCATCGAGAAGAAGATAGAGGACAAGGACGTGACGTGGCTGAAATCGAGGCGTGAGGGGCCGACGCAACCCAGGTGGAGGAAGTATTGTCGTTTCCATAAATATTACGGGCATACGACGGAAAAGTGCAGACACCTCAAAGACGAGATTGAACGCCTCATTCGGGCAGGGTATCTCAAGGAATTTGTGTATGAGGACAAGGTGAAGGGGAAAGATAAAGGGAGGTGTCGGGAAGATTCAGTGGAGCGGAGTAATCGAGATGATGACGAGGAAGATGAACCTCGAGAGGGAAGAGGTGATCGAGGAGGTGTTGGAGAAAAATAGAGACGGGGGAGTAGAGATCGAGTGGGCCAGGAGGGTCACAGTCCCGTGAAGAGAGGGATGATCTATATGATTTCGGGAGGTCCAACGGATGGGGATTCGAACAACGCAAGGAAGGGGCATGTTCGAGCAATGAAAAGGAAAAGAGAGAAAGTGGGGATTACTACTCGAATGCCGGAAATAAGTTTTCGGGCAGAAGATGCTGAGGGAGTGGTATTGCCTCACAATGATGCATTGGTGATTACGGTGGAGGTGGCAGGTTTTGATGTGATGAGGGTGTTCATCGATACCGGGAGTTCGGTGGACGTAATGTTTTATGATAGTTTTGTGCAGATAAACAAGGAGCATAATCTTGAGCTGAAGCCGGTGAGCACAGCCTTATACGGATTTAATGGAGGCGAGGTGATGCCAATGGGATAGGGGAGTCTATCTGTCGCCTTGGGGCAAGGAGCGACAAGGAAAGTGAGAATGGTGAGGTTTGTGGTCGTGGGAGCAGAGTCATCATACAACATCATCATGGGAAGGACCAGTTTGAATGCATTCCAGGCGGCCGTGTCGACGTACCATATGACGATCAAATATCCAGTGGGTGAAAACATTGGTGAGGTCGCAGGAGATCAGCTTACCTCGAGGAGTTGTTATCAAACCACGGTGAGCAACAATAAGCAGCTCTCGAGGAAGCAGGTGAAGCTCGACGAGGGAATGTTAAATCGACTAGGGGGTTCGAGGTCGAGGGAGAAAAAGGAGAAAATGGATAAAGGGAAAGTGAAAGTGGAGATGCAGCCAGGAGGGGAGATCGAGGAGGTCCAAATGGTGGAAGGATGCGAGGAGAAGAAATTTTGGATAGGGAAGGAGCTCGAGCAACCCATAAGGTCGAGATTGATTGAGTTGATCAGGGAGTTCGCGGATGTTTTTGCATATACGGCTGAGGAGTTAACGGGAATAACGGCGGAGGTGATCAAACATTGTTTGAATATTGATTTGACGGTGAGACCGGTGAAACAGAAGAGGAGACATCATGGTGCAGAGATGGACAAGGTGATCGAGCAGGAAGTTGAGAAGTTATTAAAGGCGGGTCATGTTAAGGAGATCCAGTTCCCCAAATGGTTGTCGAACACGGTGATGATGTATAAGTCTGGGGGCAAGTGGAAGATGTGCATTGATTTTCGTGACTTAAACAAGGCGTGCCCGAAAAATTTGTATCCATTGCCCAAGATCGACCAGCTGGTCGATTCCACCGCGGGGTGTGAGTTGCTCAGTCTTATGGATGCGTCCCAGGGATACCACCAGATTCCTTTGGCTCGGGAGGATAGGAAGAGGGTGAGTTTCGTTACGAGCAGGGGTACTTATTGTTATGTGGTGATGCCCTTTGGCTTGAAGAACACGGGTGCGACGTATCAACAGTTGTTCGATAAAATTTTCAAGGAGCAGCTGGGAAGGAATATGGAGGTGTACGTTGATGATATGTTGGTAAAGAGTAAGGCGAAGACCGATCACGTGAATGACTTAAAGGAGACGTTCTTGACTTTGCGAAGATATGGCATGAAACTGAATCCCGCTAAGTGTTTGTTTGGGGTGAAGTCAGGCAAGTTTCTGGTATATATGGTGACAAAGAGGGGGATCGAGGTCAACCCAGAGAAGGTGAGGGCGGTGATCGAGATGAAACCGCCCAGAAAAATGAAGGAGGCGCAGATCCTGACGGGCAGGATCGCGGGCCTGAGCCATTTCATATCGAAGGTGGCGGAGAAGAGCGGTCATTTGTTTTGAACATTGAGAAAGAGCTCGAAATTCCAGTGGACGGAGGAGGCCCAGAGGTCATTCGAGGAGTTACAGAAGGTGTTGGCCAATCTGCCTCTATTGGCTAAGCCGGTTCCTGGGGAGGATCTAGTGCTATACATATCGATCGGGGAAATGGCGGTAAGTTCAGTTCTATTACGGGAAAAGGGCACGGTGCAATTTCCAATCTATTACATAAGCAGGGTGATGCAGGGTGCGGAGAGGAGATATTCGGAGATCGAGAGTGTGCTTTAGCAGTGGTGGTAACGGTGAGGAAGTTGCGGCCGTATTTTCTGGGCCATAAGGTGAAGGTGCGAATGAATATGCCGCTGGGAGAAACTTTAGGCCGACCCTCTGTATCGGGTCAACTAGTGAAATGGACGGTCGAGTTGAGTGAGTACACGATTGCATATGAGCCTAGGAGGGCGATCAAGGCACAGGCGTTGGCCGACTTCATACAGGAGGGTACGAAAGTAGAGGAAGAGACAAAAGGTGTTTGGCAAATGTTTGTGGATGGCTCGGTGTCGAGAATTGGTGGAGGCTTTGGCATCGTTTTAATTTCGCCCAAATGAGACAATTTGGAGTTTGCAGTTAAAGTAGGGTATCGGGTGTCTAACAATGAGGCCGAGTATGAGGCGGTCATTAGGAATGCAATTGGCTATGGCCGGAGGGGCTCGAAAGATTCAGGTACACTCCGATTCCCAACTGGTAGTGGGCCAGTTCCAGGAGAATTTTGAGGTAAAGGAGGAGAGGATGCAGAAGTATGTTGAGGAAATGAAAAGGTTGCGAGAAGAGTTCAACTCGTTCGAGCTGTTGCAAGTACCTCGGGGAGAGAATAGTCGAGCAGACCTGTTATCCAAAATCGCGCAGAATCTGGTCGACTGTAAGAGCAGAAGTGTGACTTTGCTACACATGGAGAAGAGTGTAGTCGAGTGTGATGTGGCAGAAATAGAAGAGGTTGATGACTGGAGAGCCTCGATATTGAAGGAGCTGAACGAAGGAGGGGCAAAGGTGTTGCAGAGGTTCTTCGAGCACGGAGGGGTATTGTATAAGCGGTCGTACGCTGGACCTCATTTAAGGTGCTTTACGCGAGAGGAAGATCAATACGTGTTGAGGGAGACGCACGAAGGATGTTGTAGTGATCATAGCAAGGCGGGTTCCCTGGTGGCAAAAATTCTGAGGGTTGGATATTTCTGGCCGACCATGAAAGAGGATGCAAAAATGATGGTGAGGAAATGCTTGCAATGCCAGAAGCATGGTCCACTTATCCATCAGCCGGCGGAGACGAAGACTACGATGAGTGCCACTATCCCATTCGCACAGTGGGGTGTTGATCTGGTGGGTCCGATGCTGCAGGGAACTCGGCAGAGGAAATTTCTGATCGTGGCAGTGGATTATTTCACGAAGTGGGTGGAGGCCGAACCGTTGGCGAAAATCATGAAGGAGAAAGTCATACAATTTTTATATAACAGTATTTGCTGCAGGTTTGGTGTCCCTAAGGTGTTGGTGTCCGACAATGGGACACAATTTAATGGCAAGTGGATTCGAGCATGGTGCGAAGACATGAAGATCGAGCAACATTTCGCATCAATCGCTCATCCGCAAGCCAATGGACAAGTCGAGGTGACCAACAGAATCATATTGAACGGCCTGAAAACAAGATTGGAGAAGGCGTCGGGCGCATGGGTTGACGAGCACACTTCAGTACTTTGGGCATATCGAACAACGCCAAGATCGACCACGGGAGAAACACCATTCAGTCTGGTTTATGGCATGGAGGCGCTACTTCCGATAGAAATCGAGGTCCAGTCACAGAGATCGAGTACATATGATCCAGCACAAAACAAAGACTTGATGATGGCGGCCCTCGACACAATTGAAGAACTTCGAGAACGTGCCTCGATCAGAGTCGAAGCATACAAACGAAGAATGCGAGCATCTCATGACAGAAAGGTGAAAGTCAGAAGATTCCAGATGGGTGACCTAGTCTGGAAAAGGGTGGACGTGCTCAAGCATGTGGGCAAGCTCGAGCCCAACTGGGAAGGGCCATACTTGGTCGAGAAGGTTCATGCGGGAGGAGCGTATTCACTCAAGGACGCCGAAGAAAGATCACTCCCCAGGTCATGGAACGTGGCTAACTTGAAGAAATATTATCTTTAATTTTTTCTTTAGTTCCTCCTATTACCCCTCCCATTTTGCTAGAAATGTTCCACAAAAACGATGTAATCGAATGCCCAGTTTATGATCAATGAAATTTCAGTTGCAATTTTCAATACCCTACCTAATTGTTACCATTTCTATTTTACATATGCGGTGTCTTATAATGATTGACTGGACATGTGCTCGAAGACAAAAAATCCATCATGATTAAGGCCGAGAGGCTGGATGGTCGCTTGTAACGACCACTCCTTTGAGGGTAGACATGTGCTCGAAGACGAAAAATCCATCATGATTAAGGTCGAGAGGCTGGATGGTCGCATGTAACGACCACCCCTTTGAGAGTGGACATGTGCTCGAAGACAAAAAAAAGTCATCATGATTAAGGCCGAGAGGCTGGATGGTCGCATGTAACGACCACCCCTTTGAGGGTGGACATGTGCTCGAAGAC
>BKCP01007848.1:554006-606009 GCA_008636005.1 Striga asiatica | reverse complement strand
TAACATAAAATGACTTAATGAAGAGCCCGACTCACGCGATAAAAACCGAGGAGGGTAAGGCAGTGACAAACAGAAAACTCGAGAAAATTCCTAAGAAAAGAAGATCTAACTCAAAGAGGGACAAAAAGGTATTAAGAACATGAAGAACATGCAAAGACGCTCCAGATCAGAAAAACCCAGAAGTGCAAAAAATCATGAAAAATCGAAGAAAAAAGAAGAAGGCGAAAAAGTTTAAAGAGCATAATACTTACACATGATCGTCGTTGAAAGACTTGAAACTTGCGGTTGCCGGAGAAAGGGTCGCCGATGAAGCTCGGAAGCGCCTTATTGCCAGAGAGATTCGAAAGCTCAGAAGAATTTGAGAAAGGGAAAAGTGATTTGGAACAGAGAGGGAAGGTATTTATACAAGAGGCAGGAGGATCCTAGCCTTTAGATTTAATTGGAATCAACGGTTCGGATGAATCGCGGAATTCGAGGCGGCGGACTTAAAGCGATGTGATAATTATGAATTTGAAATTCGAAATTCGGAAAAGAAGAGGGAAAAGGTGTCAGGTTGTCAGAATGACCTAGAAGGCAATGATGAAACCCCTACAGCATTGAACAGCCACAGGGGTAGAGCTTTTGATGTCAAGAAACGGAGAACGAGTATAGTTAATAAGAGAAGTCGAGTACCAAATTTACTCTTAAACAGTCGACTGTTTAGAGTAATTTTCGGGGGGGACTAGATGATATAGTCATATAAAGATAACCCGGTCTAAGAGGCTTCCCACTCGACCGGTGAGCCATTTGAACGACTCGCATATCGAGATAACTCGTCGACATGCTCAAATCGACTTCCATAAAGTCGATTCTTCTGGAAACAACCAAGGGGCAGAAATCAGTCAGTCGACTCCTGTAAGTCGACTTCTAACTCTCGACTTCTGCTAGTCGACCTCATATCAGAAGGACATCAAGAAGGTGACTCCCAACCACCCGGATACTCTAAGTCGACTCCAGCTAGTCGACTCGCCAGAAGTTAAACCGGGTGTAGCCTCTGGAACCGCACATATGTGTAAGTCGACCTCCTCATGCTCGAGGTCGACTCTGTACATCTCGAAGATCAAAGTGGTGAAGACGATTCACCACACTTGCAACCTACCCAAAGCTCCACACATTATCAAAGATAAGAAGGAATCTCACTATGACTCAGCAACAAAGGGGAGACGAATCGACAAGGGCATTTTGGACCTTCTAGGTCCACCGACTTGGGCATTTTGGGCATTTCAAGTAGGTATTCATTCCTATATAAAGGGGACGAGGTAACCTAAAACCCTAACTCTCATTCATTTTCACTATCCCCTATAGCTGCTGCGCAGCCTTTTTTCATCACTCTCATACTAACTTGAGCGTCGGAGGCTCTACGCCGGAAACACCTCCGGCGTTGAGTTTTTGCAGGCATTCGTGCGGTCTAGCGACGGTTTAAAGACGGTTCAAGCAGATCTGAGCTCATAACCACCGGTTTACTCCAGATCCAGAAGTAGACCCATCAGGTATTGATGGTTGTTTCTCTAGAAAATAAATTAATCAATATATGGTATAAAGTGAGCAAATTTATTTAGGTTATTTGATAACTGCTTTTTGCTAGGAAATTTGTTGAAAAATTAATCAATATACGGTGTACTTTTTTCTGTAATGCACATGCTAATATATTGGTATTTTAGGCGTGGATTTCAATTTTTCATATAAAATTAACATAATAAAAATTACCGTAACTCCGACAAAATAATATGAACTGATATTTTGATATAATGTGTGTGTATCGATATTTTTTTTATAGAAAAAGCTCTGGTCATTTTTTATTTTTTGTATAATTAGTGGGTCTCGATTGAATTCATCTTTTGTTACGACATTTCAAATATTTTTTGTGTGAAATGCAATGTTCGTTTTTTTAGCATGATAAAGAGTGTTGATTTTTTTGGCATAAAAAATCTTATGATTGATTGCTTTTACTCAACTACTTAAATTTTTTTGATTTGGATATTTTATACAAAATAAATTCATTTTAATTAATTAAACAATAAAAGTTTTATATTTATTTATACTTATTATTCACATAGGTTTTTAGATATATGATAAACTTTTACCAAAATAATTATTTTATAGAATCACGTTAAAGTCAAATTGAATTTCTGAATAAAAATTTTGAAATGACACATATTTTGAAATGATAATATATTATCAATTATGTCAAAGCATGAGATGTGTACTATTTTTAAATAGACATTTTTATGTAATTTTGCAATTTAAATTTTATATAACATTTTCAATAAATTATATAGGTGCATTGTATTACATATTGATTTCATGTTTTTAAATTATAAATATTATTTAATGAGAATTTTTAATTTATAAATAGTAATTAATATCTCTTGCTCGTGCCTCGCACAAGATTCGTACTAGTTGATTGTTAAAAACATTTTCCTCTCGGCAAGCGATATCGAACGACAAGAAATCCAGATATATAACAAAAAAAACCCTTGTTGTGAGCCAGTTGATGGAGAGCGAGTGCAGGATAGGCTTGGTTCTTGAAGGCGGAGGCCTACGACGGAGGCTGGAGGCGGAGGGTGGAGGTCGGAGGCAGAGACTGGAGGCAGTGCGGCGGAGGCTGGAGGCGAAAGATGGAAGCGGTATTTGAAGGCCGACGCCCGAGACGGACGCCAGAGACGGAGGCGTGGGCAGAGGTCGGTGAGAGGCGACGAGGAACGGCTGAATTGAGAATTGAGATGAGAGGTAGATTTCTTGTGCAGCAGCGGGCGAGGCAAGGGTTCGAGAATAGAGATGTGTGTGACTGTATGTTTTGCATCTGACTATTATTTAACACAACAATTCAATGACTGGGATTTAAAATCAGAATTTTACTTAATCCTCGTCATCCAATTTATATAAAGCTCTATTTATTTTTATTTTTTTTTAAATTAGGCAGGCCGGCCCGCCTTAGCCCGTGGCCCGCGGGCTAGGCCATGTAGGCCTGCTTCCTGGCAGGCCTGAAAAATTAAGGTCCAATACGCCCCTTTTGCGGGGCGGGGCAGGCCGGCCCGCGGGCCGCGGGCTATTTTGACAGCTCTAACCACAGGCCGGTTCAGGGTCGATTCAATCGATTCTGGTCAAACTAGTGGGCTGGGCCATCCAATTGCCATGACTAGTACTCTTAGCCAATGATTTAAATATCTTACCATACCGGCCGGTAATACCGATAATACTGGATACCGGCCATTGGTACGGTACTATTACACTCAAAATACCGGATTTACGGTTATACCGGTTTCTACTGAAATCATACCGTAAATATCGGAAAATCCCGGTCCAAAATATCGGTCAATAATAAATAAAATAAAATAAAATAAAAAAACATAAAATTTAAATTTCTAGTTAAAATGTTTTATTTTTATCTCATTGAGAAGTTGAAATTAATGATTATGGTCATTTATTTTTTACTTTTTTGCATTTGGTATTATATATTTTTATGTATATTTATATATATCATTATATTTGCTAGTCCGGTAATACCACCGATATTACCGGTCGACTGATAATACCGCGTACTGGTGGCTAGACCGATATGACCACCGGTATGGTATTTAAAACACTGCTTTGAACCCGTAAGATATAAACAAGAACGTGCATACAGTACCTCTACTTTCTTTTTTCTTTTTTTTCCAAAACGAAGAATAATATATTATAGAACCATAAGTAGAAACAGAGTCTAGCCAACAGGCTTTACAATTACAATATGTACAGAACCATTGACAACACAAACTACCATAACTAACACCAAGCAAGGGAGGCTTCTCTAATAAGAGGGCCTAGCAAGAAGATAAGAGACTGATGGGCAATCTAATGGGCAGTATAGAATACTGAGGCCCTTAGATTTTCATCAGTCCAAAGAATACAACCTAGCCACTGCTAATGCCTAGCTAGTGATATGGAAAAAAAAAAAACAGAAACTCAAGAAAGAAAGAAAGTTAAGTAGAACAAGCTATTACAAGATATTTGAGAATTCTAACCAATCCGAACATGCATAATCCACAATGACCCTCTCTTGCAGCCAACCCTTGTCAAAAATCCATAGGTTCCTAGCTTTCCACAACCACCAGAGGATGTAGGTGGTTAGTTGGATTCTCTCTTCTGCTTCCTTACAGTCATGCATGAGGCATATATCCTTCCACCAATCTTTAAAGCTAGTGATATCAGTCTGCATATTGGACCATGCCACAGGAGCCAGCTTCCATACTAGTTTAGCTCTAGGGCAATTAAAGAGTAAATGCTCTGTTGTCTCTTCACACTCTCCACAGACTTGACAGGTGCAGTTCACTCTCATTCCTCTCTTGCAAATGTTGTCACTGGATGGTAGGATCCCAGAAAAGCATTTCCAGATGAAGTGCTTTATCTTCTTCTTGATTTTAAGCCTCCAGCTTATTTTCCTCACTTTGTTTATCCAGACAGACTGTGAACTTGACTCTGGGATGTCCAAATCATGTATTTTATTTTTTTATCATAAATTCATATGAAGAGGCCACAGAGAAATTACCTTTTTTATTCAGGCTCCAAGAGAAACTGTCACTTTGCTCTCTATTGATTGTGTTGATACTCAGAATTGCTTCGCACTCAGTTGGGGTAAATGTCTGTCTTAAGAGGGTTCATTCCAGTTATTCATCCCTGGCTGCATCAGTTCCCATACCCATGTGAGATTGCTGGGATGGTGTTCTCTTTTTGCTGGTTTTCTGTTAGGTAGCTTTGGTACCCATGGGTGGTCCCAAATTTTTGTGCTCTTTCCATCTCTTATTATGATGAGAAGTCCCTTCTGGAGGTGTGGCTTCACTGTCATCCAACTCTTCCATAACCATGAGCTGCTCAAAGGAGGTTTGCAGTCCAGCATAGAGCAATTTGGAAAGTATCTGTCCTTGAGAATTTTACTAACCAACAAATGAGGTTTAGTGAATATTCTTCAAAGCTGCTTGAGGATAAGAGATTCATTGAAGAGTTTTAGATCAGTAAACCCCAGCCCCCCATAGGCTATGGGAAGGGTCAGAACTTCCCATTTCCTCCAATGTATTCCTTTCTCCTGATTTCCCCCTTTGGACCACCAAAAATTAACAATTAATTTAGAGATATCAGAGTAGATGCTTGAAGGCAAAAGGAAGCAAGACATTATAAAGAGAGGAAGGGTTGTTAGGACAGCTTTAATAAGCACCTCCTTCCCTGCAGTGGAGAGGTATTTATTCTTCCAGTTACATATTCTACTTCTGACTGCTTCTATAATAAAGGAAAAGGTTTGTTTTTTTGAGTGGCCAATACCCAAGGGGAGACCTAGGTACTTTGTGGAAAATTGAATTTGAATGCCACTAAAAAGGTTGCAAATGTTAGTTTGAATAGAGGGAGGTGTATTTCTACTAAAAAATATAGAAGATTTACATAAGTTAATTTTCTGACCAGAAATATGGTAGTAGCTATTAAGGATGCTCAAAATCTCCATAGCCTGAGAAGGAGAAGCTTGGCAAAACAGTAAGGTGTCATCTGCAAAAAGAAGGTGGGTTATGGGTGGACCATTTTTTGATATTTTTAGACCTGTGAGGGTACCATTAAGAGCAGCATTTTTCAACAGACAAGATAAGATTTCTGAAACAATAATGAAAAGATATGGGGAGATTGGATCTCCCTGGCGCAGACCTCTAGTGGGGAAGACATATCCACATTTTTTACCATTGATATTAAATGAAAAACTAGAGGTAGAGATACATGACATGATCCATGTGATAAATTGCATGTGAAATCCCATTTTTTGCATAACAGATTTAATACAAGACCACTCTATTCGATCAAAAGCATTTTCCATATCAAGTTTTATAGCCATGTAGTATTTTGTTCCTGCTTTATGTCAATTCAAATAATGAATGGCTTCTTGAGCAATCACCACATTATCTAAAAGCTGTCTTTCTAGGATAAAAGTTGCTTGATTTTCACTTATGCAAACAGGTAGACAGCTTTTTAGTCTAGAGGCAAGGGTTTTAGAAATAATTTTATAGGCTACACAGCAGAGGCTTATGGGTCTGAAATGCTCAACTTTAAAAGGACTCTGGATTTTGGGAAAAAGAGTAATCATGGTGTGGTTCCAAGACTTAGACATGAATCCAGAATTGAAAAAACTGAAAATAGCAGAGCACAAGCTTTCTTTAATTATTGTCCAGTTTTTTTGGAAAAATAGCGGGGTTATACCGTCATGTCCGGGAGCTTTGTTTGGGTTCATGCTGTCCAGAACTCTCTTCACTTCTTCTTCAGTGACTGTGGCCAGTAGCTTTGAATTCATACTCTGAGTGATGGTTGGTTGTATACAGTCAAGAAAATGGCTTGCAGCTTTCTGGCAATCAGAGGTAAAGAGATTCTTGTAAAAATTAGAGATGCAGTTCCCAATATCAGCTTCAGATTCAAAGACTGAGTTGTCACTTCTAACCAGTCTTGTAATGGCATTGGTTTTTCTTCTTTGAGTTGTGTACGCATGGAAGAACCGTGTGTTTTTATCACCCTCTTTTAACCACTGGAGTCTTGATTTTTGCTTCCAATACATTTCCTCTGCCTTGTTTATGGAGTCAATCTTGGCTTTCAGTGCATTCCATCTATTCCAATCCCTGTTATTCCCCATTGCTCTGAGCACTTCCATTTCTTCCGTAGCCTCCTTCAGAACCTTGTCATTTTCTGATTTGAAGTTTGCACTCCATTTGAGGAGTGCTACTCTTGTGGCAACAATCTTCTTCTGGAATTGATTCATAGGGTGACCACTTTGGAAACACTCCCAGGCATTCTTTATAATATCACTCACCCCTTGTCTAAGAAGCCATCTTTTATCAAACACGAACCTCTTGTGTGATTTTTTACTTGTTTCACTGGAGTGGAGAACTAAAAGGCTGTGGTCTGAGGAACTGAGATAAATGTTCTTGATAATGGAGTTTGGATTAGTTGTTATCCATTCTAGAGAAGCAAAGTATCTGTCAAGCTTTTCTTCAACATATTCCTCACCTTCTCTACAGTTCCACCAGGTAAATTGATGCCCTTCTAGAGGGATTTCCTGCATGCTTATGTTGGCAATGAATTTCCTAAAGTTCCAGAAACTGGCCTCTGATCTCACTCTACCTCCTTGCTTCTCCTAACAGTTGCAGATATCGTTCCAATCTCCTCCAATCACCCAATTATCCCCCCAGTTTCTTCTTGCCTGCTCCAGATATCTTCTCTGTGACTCCCTTTCCATTGCTTCGGTGCTAAGGTAAACAAAAATGATCCACGCTTGGCCATGGATTGAGCTTTGACAATATTCTACTTCAATGCAAAATTTATGGGTTATCATTTGCAAAATGCTGATGTCTTTGTCCCAAAACAGTAATAGGCCTCCACTTTTTCCTACTGGGTCAACCACTTCTGTTCTTTTTTCATATCCCAGCTTTTTACATACTGATTGAACATAAGGTCTGTTCTTCCTTGTTTCACTAACAAAGGCAAAACAGGGGAGGTGGAGTCTGAGAGCCTCCTTAAGTTGGGGAACTATAGAGGGTCCTCCCAAACCTCTACAGTTCCACACCATAGCCTTCATTGGGGGGTTATGAGCCATTTGAGGCTGGCTTCCTCCACCTTTTCAATGCTTGTGGCGTCTTCTTGTTGTTTGATTTTCTTTCTGCTCTGAGGATGTGGTTCTTCCTGGTTTGTTTTATCAGCAGGACTAGTAGGGGGTGGTCTATTTCTTTTTGTGCCTGCAATTTCTTTGGGGTCATTGATGTTTTTGTTGCTGACCTCTTTGCTAAGTGAAGATTGAGGATTCCTTCTCCATTTCTTTGTTGTTTTAGCTGAGCTGGAAGGGCTAGCCTGGATACAAGGTTTATCTTGCTCTATCACCATCTTCGTACTCTGGCTTTCATCTTTCTTGGGTAGGGCTGCAGTATAGTAATCCATGTTAAGGCTGGATAGGAAGAGAATAGGGGTTTGGATAAGTGTTTCTGTTATGTCCATATTTTGAGGTGTGGGTTCAGAGTTTGTGGTAAGAGCTGGTGAGGGCTTATCCTTGATAAGGAGGAGGTTGTCTTGATGGGAAGGGGTATTTTCATCTTGGTTAGGGGGATTTGGTGTGATGTGTTTATGAGCACTTGTTGATGTTTTTGAGTCACCACCAGAAAGAGGCTGGGGAGATGTAGAGTTTATGGGAGAGGGTGACGGTGATGGTGATGGAGAGGAAGATAGGGATGTGGTTAATGGTGATGGAGAGGATGTAGTTTTGAGTTTGCGTATAGGGATATCATGAGCTTTCAGCCATTCCCCGTACTGCCCGGCTTGAGGATTACCATTTTCTATATCACGTGCTCTAATCTTGCATGTTCTGTCCAAGTGACCAATGAAGCCACAATAGTAGCACATGTTCATCAATTTTTCGTATTTGAAATGAACTCTCTGAACTTTATCTCTCAGTTGAATATTGGCGCATCTCAGAATTGGTTCCTCCAAATTCAATGTGACCAGCAGTCTCAACCCTCTTCCCATACTGGAGCTTGTATTCCCAAATACCACGTTCTTGACTTTTTTGAAAGCTTGGCCTATTTTAAGCCCCACGTCTAGACTTAGCCAATTCAGTGGGACATCTTCAACCTGCACCCAGATGTCCATTTCCTTGAAGCATGGATGATTGGAGTTAATATCTTCAATCCAATCTCGCAGGAGTAGATATTGGTTCTCGTAGGACCACATATTACCCGCAGCTACTTTCTGTTTGTCAGCCAGGTCATCAAATAAAAATTGGAAGAAGTTCTGATCCAATTCTCTAATCGTAATGGGATTTTTAATATTCCATATTTGGGTTAAGGTTCGTTTTAGCCCAAAGAGCCCTGCTTTTCTGTCCCCGATAATCTTCCCAAACAGGCTTCTGTTGCATTCATCCTCGCTCAATTTAATATCTTCTTGCTTTAGGGGGATAATATCCGCTTCCCTTGAGGATAGCGAGAACGATCGGAGCTTCTTCTCGAGATTGTCCATTGCGAAGAGAGTTCTGGCAATACGAGGTCAGATCTGCAAAGCAAAAACCAAGCGAAGAAGGACGGAGAGAGGGAAAGACACGAACAGGTTTGGGAGTGGAAAGTTCCAGAAGGTAAAAGAGGAGCGGTAAAAAAGAAACCCTAATTGGAGAGGGGTAGTGGTGAAAGAAGCCAAACAAAATTCGAAAGACTAACAGACAAATACTTACAGGCTACTTGCTTGGATGGTAAAGCCTTCAATCGAAGGAATTGAAGATGCACTCTCATCTGAGAGAAAGGGAAGCTCCCATTGGAGTCACTCCTCCCTAACAAGAATAGAGTTATACAGTACCTCTACTTTGATTCACTAAAAAGTGAGACTCATTTTGTTGGATCAATAATTTAAGTGAAGTCCATTCACAACTATCATAATTATCTATAAATTAATAAGATATTAATTATATTTCATAACTAAATCTTGACCAACGGTCTAGATGATCCAACAGTCATATTTGGAAATTTGATCGTTGGCCAACTGTTGTGGAACCGGTGGGTCGGGTCGAAACTGAACCCAGACCTGGACCGTGGAACCGAATTTAAAAAAAAAAAAATATGACAGTTTGATCTCCAGTGGCAAAAAATTTTCAACAGCCCAAATTAACGGGCTGCCAACGATCCAATACCGGGCCAAATTACCGGGCTGACCCGGTCGACAATTAAAAAAAAATGAAAAATATAGCGGGTCATCTCGAGGGCGGACTTGGACCCGGTCCACTGACCTGGACCCGACCCCTATGCCATTGGACGTTCCTTTTGTTGGCAAGCTTTGCTTTTAAATGTTTATGACCAATACAAGATTTCATTGTGAACGTTCTCCAGTATGACGTTGCTTGGTTTCAAAGCTTAACTCTAGGACGTTTCATAGGGCCTTAAGCTTTATCCTGGGATGTTTAGCTATACGATAAGCTTGAAATTCCAAAGTTCTAAATGTGTTGCCCCTTCCCTTTTAGACGTTTAGCTTCAAAGTTGAGCTTAACGTTTGGACGTTTGTTTGGCTTTGAAGCTTAGCTCTTGGATGTTTGTTTTCACAGTCGAGCTTCCACGTCGGACGTTTCATTGGCTTCTAAGCTTAGCTTCTGGACGTTTGCTTTCAGAGTCGAGCTTCACAATGGTACGTTTATTTGGCTTCAAAGCTTAACCCTAGAATGTTTCTTATGTCCTTAAGCTTTCTCATGGGATGTTTAATTCTATTATAAGCTTGAGTTTCAAAAGTTTTAAATGTTTCTCTTTTAGACATTTAGCTTCAGAGTCGGGCTTCACGTTTGGACGTTTCTTTGGCTTCCAAGCTTAGCACTTGGATGTTTGTTTTCACAGTCGGGCTTCCACTTTGGACGTTTCAATGGCATCCAAGCTTAGCTTTTGGACGTTTCTTTGGCTTCCGTGCATTGTTGTTAGACGTTTAAATATTTTTTTTCTAGTATTTTTTTTTACCACTGGAATATTTTTATAAATTTATTATTTTTTATTATTTTTTTCGGGAAACAAGTAGTAATTTGAGGTGACAAATTGTAATCCTAGTTATAAAATATACTGCCTCTTTTTTTTGTTAAATGTCATTCTGGCTTTATCAATAATTAACCAAATAAATGACGTTTTGGATCTTTTGTACATATTTTTCCATTATTACCTTCATCTAGCTAATAAATACACTACATCTTTTCATATTCACTCTTCATCTTTTCTCAAAACATCCATCTCTATCTTTTATTATTGACAATTTTTTTTTAATTAATGCGCAACTTTTGAACTGACACTTATTAAAAAAAGGGAGTAAAAGGTATCATAACTCAAATTCACTCCCCACTTGGAATTCCACAAAATTCCATAACCGGACGTCACCTAAAATTTGGGACCGAGTGTGGGTAACCAAGTCATTTCAACCATGAACGAAATACTGCAGTGACTGCCAAAATGAAAAAGAAACGTGAGATCTAAGGGGGGTGTAGTCCTTTATGATTCTAAAAGACTTTTAAGGATTTTACTAAGAATAAGATTTTATGGGATTTTATCAATTTTTATGGATTTTGTAGGATTTATTAGAAATCCCCAAAAGTGATATGTGGAATTGTTCAGGACTTCCATAGATTTCTTAAGACTTTTCAAGAATTTTGTGGACTTTTATTATTGATTGAATAAACATCAACATTAAATATATAAATATACCATTGTGAGAACTTGTGAGAAAATTTATACATGAAAGAAAATAAAAATCAATTTGAACAAGGAGAAATGTGAATTTTCTATTTTATTGTTTGTTTATTTATCTTTTTGTATAATAATAGTCCAATTTGTTATAATTTTTTATTCTATTCAATAAACCACATTCTCAAGACATACAATAACTATATTTTTTCTCGCTTATAAATTTATTCTATCAAATCAACCACATAATCTCAAGAAATAATTATATTTTTGACTGACAACATTAATAACAATTATGTTTGAAACTTTGGTGATATTATGATAATAATGTCTAACCTTATCTTTAAAGAGATTCTATAAAATTTTGTGTGAAAAATTAAAATATTGGAAAATATAAAGTAACAATATCAATAAGATGCAAATTTGATGAACACGAAAGTTTCGCGTCTAATACAATTTCATATAAAATAAAAATAATAAGCAAGTCCAATTTCTACTTTATAGCATCATTCCACATTTCATTTGCTATTGCATCCCTCCATGCATTAGCAGCCGCTCTTTGTTGTTCTTGCCTTTCAAAAAATGGACCAAAATTATCTCCTTCGGTTATTGGACAAGATTGACCTGTTTCTTGTTCAAGTTCTGCTGGAAATTCATCAGAGCGACATTCTTTTCGTAAAAAGTTATGTAACCCTGCACATGCCAATACCAGCACCGCTTGCGTATGAAACGAAAATGGAGGTGCCGATTTGAAAACCACAAACCTTGATTTGAATATACCAAATATTCCTTAACGAAGAATGCCTGAGATTAAATAGTTCCTTGGAATCGCTTGGGTCACGACCTTGACCTGTAAAATCATTAAGATGGTAGCGAGTCCCTCGATATGGAGTAAGAAACTGTCGTCTATTTGGATATCCACAATCGGCCAATAAGTACTTTCCTGCAAATAAAAATATAATTATCTCATGCTTGTGACATTTAATACCAGTGCATTAAAGAAATATGAAACGAAAGAGAAAATTATGAATTAATACCATCAGGAATTTTGAGTCCGTTTCTTCTTGTTAACGCATCCGTCAAAATTTTTGAATCATGAGCTAAACCCTCCCACCCACTGAGCATATATATAAACTCCAGATCAAAGTTACAAGTAGCTAAAACATTTTGCGAAATTTGTCCATGCCGATTCCGATAACTGCTTGTATCATGTCCTATTACCATTGCTGGAATATGTGTGCCATCAATAGCCCCAATGCAGTCCTAAAATTTTTAAAATTTTCAACATTAGCAAACAATATAATGATAATATAAAATTAAAGTAAAAATGTTATTACTTACTTTGAAGTAGGGATAAAATCGTGTACTTTCTCTTATTTTCTGGGGAATGGCAGATCCTGGCTTAGCCAACATATCTACAGCGTATTTGGTTAGTGCTTTCAAACACTTTGTTGAAATTCTGGCTGGTGGTGAAATGTGATCGACCAAATACTTGTCGTACTTGACAGTATCGATTATTTTATCCAACAATAAGTAAGAATGTCGCAAGCATTTCCTCAACAAAAACAAACCTTGTGTCGCTCAAGAGTTGTTTCTCTCTAATGATACAACATAATTTCAAGAATACATCTGGGTACATTCTATAGACCTCTCGGAAGTCGTTAGAATCTTCCCCAAGTATTTTATGTATATAATCATAACCATCCACGGTTTTCGGCCTTCTGCTTAATGAGTAATTGACACGATCATGGCACATATTAACCATAAGCACATTTGCCATGTAAAAAATTTCTTGAATGAGCAAGTATGAATACCGAATGTATTTATATAACTCTTCTCTCCTGTCATCTTCTTCAATTTCATTTATGTCCATTAGATCATCTTCGCGCATACCAGTATCAGACATTATGTGATCTGTGATAATTAATAAGAGATGAAACGACATAAATTAATAAAATTCAAATAATACACAAATTAAAGATAAATAATTTCAACATCAAACAAGCCAGAAAATTCATATAGTTCATAGTACTCGAATAACATAAAATCCATGAAAATAGAAACCAAGTCCAGCCTACTCAAAACAATGGACATAGACCTAGAAGTTCATAATAATCTTATTATATATAAATCATTTCAACTTATATGCTATCCACTCAGCTCGTTCATCCGGGGACATGTTAAAAAACTCTGACTTTTTTGCTTTGGTATTAAGCAAATCAAGAGCTTTGAAACGATCCTCAGAAGTTAAGCCTGGAATCTCCTTAATCAAATCCCAACAGTTGTACTCTTTTGTCTCAATTGATTCAATAGCTCGAGTAAACTTCTCCACATTTGATGTAAGCTTTTCTACAAGGTCTTGGGTATCTTTAGGATCAAATGAGGTTTGAGAATCAGTTTTAGCTCGTTTTCTTGGAGGTGGATGGGGCTTCGAGTATTGTTGTTGAGTTGAGGTTGGCATGAAAGAGTTCTCGGGAGATGGTGGAAAAGGATCTTGGGTACTTGATGGAATAAATGCATCACTTGAGGGATCATATGTGAAATCATCTAGCAAGCTCCCACTTTCTCTATTTTCTTCTACAGTGTCGTCTCCTATGGCAATAGAATACGTCCCTTTAGCTGTACCGTTACCAACTGCAATTCTCAGATCTTCATAGTCTGGATGAGGGTCTGTCCGTAAGCTTGAATCGTTACGATGAGACTGGTAAAACAAATAACAAAAATAATAATTGTAAATTGTACCAAACTTCTTATTTAAATTGTTAAGATATGACTTATATATTATTTATACAAAAACAAACAAAAAAGGGGGGCTAACCTTAAAGTAATCTTCCCAGATTTCATCATTCGAAGTGAAGAACTTTGTTTCAGAATATCATCCAAAGCTAGAGTTATGTCGCATAAGCTCATTGTACTTGACATATTGTTTCCAAAAATATTTCACTCGACTTGTATATTGATTATAAGTCCGAGTGATCCCTAACTTTTCATTCAAAGGTTTTAGTATATGTCTTTCGACTGTTATCTTATTTATTTTCCCAGCGTGATCACGCCAACCACGATTACTAACATCAACCATAAGTTTAAGAAGTTCATTGCTCTCTTCAATAGTCCAACTTTGATATCCTGAACCTTGACATTTTCTTTCATTGGATCTCCCATTGTCTATTATATATTGTTTAATAAAAATACAAATGAGAAAAAAAAAAAACAAAAACAAAATAAAAAACACTTGTGGTAGCACCAACTTTGGCCTTAAGGACTTAATCCCCAACAATAGAATGAGACTATTATTTTATACACCACATAAGATTACTTTTACAAACTACTTTTAAAAATTTCAAGAGAATTCATATAAGAAAAAAGTGACCACTTTTACAAATAAAAAAATGTGAATTCTGTTACTACTTTTATAAAAAAAAAATAAGAAGTGACCACTTTTACCTTCAGGATTGCAAACAAAACAAATTATGAATTCTGTGGTAAAAGCACAACAGATTGGTTTTAAGCAGTACAAGCAAATTTAATACAAAACATAAAAATTTTCAATTTTAAGAAGTAATTCAGCTAGCATATGCTAAATTCAACTAAACTCAATGCAATAAACCTTACTAAACATCGTATCATAGAATAGTACAAAAGAGGCATAAAACAATTGATTATGATCAACATCAAGTACACTTATTACTATGTGTTTTCTATCCTATTTCTTTTTTTTTTCAACCACAATTTGCCATACCTTTCTGTTCAAAATCAAACCCAAAACAGAAACTTTCACATCAATTGCACAACAAATAAAATTATCCCAATCTTGAGCTATAAATAAAGATTTTTTTCTGTTTTATTGATTACTTTTTCTTTTCTTAAACTACAATTTGTCATCCTTTCTGCTTTTTCAAACGCAGAACAAGAATAAAAATAGCACAATTGCATAGACAATAAAATTATCCAATCAAGAATAAACAGTGAACCTTCTCCCAATCCTAATCAACTTGGGAAAAGGAAAAATCACCATGGTAAAAGAACATAATTCAAACAGAAACACCATTAAACATATATAATAATCACAAGAATTGTTATACACCATGAAATAATTTCATACATATACGGGAAACAGAATCAAAATTGTTATACAAAAACACAATTGTAAACATATATGCTAATCACAAGAATAGATGTTGGTACCTTTGAGGAGCAGAGTATGAGTCATCCCCTTCGTAAGAGAAGTCGTCTCCTCGTAAACCCTTTTCTTGCAAAATCTCAAAATCTCTCATAAATTGGTGGGATTTGTAGTGGGATTTGGTATATATACTTTCTCACTCAAATCTCTCTAAATCCAAATAAATGACAAATCCAATAGAATTGAAAAGGAAATGAATATCTCTTGATTTTATGGGAATTTAAAAAGTCCATATTGAATACCTATAGATTTTAAGAGACTTTTAAAAAGTCATTAAAAATCTAGGGGGGTGTATTCAATTCGGAATTTAAGTGACATTTTAAGACTTTTCGAGATTTGAGACTTTCTAGGATTTTCAGATTTTGGAAGAATTCTATGAAATCTCAAGTCCGGAGGTAGGATTTGAAGTGTGATTTCATATAAGGTTTTTTGTTTAGAAATCCCACAAAATCTTAAAAAGTCTTAATAAATCCTAGTGTCAAAAAATTAAATACCTCAGGATTTTGTAAGACTTTTGAAAATCCCAATTGAATACCCCAGGATTTTTAAAAGTTTTAAAAAGTCTTAACAAATCTAAATTGAATATACCAGGATTTCTAAAGTCTTAAAAAGTCCTTAAAACTCCTAATTAAATACACCCCCTTAATTGAATACCTCAATATTTTTTAAAATCCTAAAAAATCTGATTTAAATACACCCAAATTTCATAATTCTTAAAAAGTCTTTAAAATTCTTTAGAATTGTTAAAGGAATACACCCCTCAATTTGGAACTTCAAATCTACGATCGAAAAGATTGCTGTAACCATACAACACCATTTTTCACGGCCTCACATGCCAATTTTGCAGACGCGCACACTATTTCGTCAGCTTCCTATGAGAAAGTCATCCATCTCACTGTAGCTTATAGGCCTTAATTTCGCCCGATCCATCTTCTGATTCATCGTCCGTACGTTATATCTAGAGCCGCTCGTAAGAGTATCCATTCTCGTAATTTTAGCTTTCATTTTTTTTCATTTATGATTTCTCATGTTGTTATGACGAACTGCGTATTATGTCAGTTCTCTGCTGTTTTCAAACGTTTGATTTGGATTGATTTTGGGTATTTGATCGTAGATCTGCGTGTGGTCTGGTATTCTGCTTAGTTGTTTTAGGTTTACAATTGAGAATAAATTCTTGTAAATTCTGAGTTGGTTTGTGGAATTCGGTGTTAGTAATTCGGAAGAAAATGGATTATTACGTTTCGATCATGCATTTTGTGGATCGTAATAAGAAATTGATGTGGTACTGCTGGATGCCAAAAGTCGTTCTATTAGAGGCTGTTGATATTTAAGGGTCGCGATTTCCTGTTAATTTTAGCTCGTTCATATTAGTTGAAAAGACGGTAACGATAATGGAATCCATAGACTCTAGGAGTCCGTTAAATGCAACTATTTTTGTCCAATTCCCTGTGATAAATTTGCTTTAACTGCACAGTGTACATTAATTACTGAAAACACTCGAAGCTGTACAACAATAGTATATTTACCCTTTTATTTCTTTCTCTATGCTTTAGTCGAAAAGAATAGTAAATTTAACTTGTCAATGACATATTTCAAACTTAATTGTTGGATGGTAGTAGTTTATAATGCTCCTGTTGCTCGTGCTGCAGTACATTGTATCATTATTTTCTTCTGCTGATCTGCCTGTAGTTATGGGAAAATGATAGTTTGCTGGTTTATGAGAGTTTAGCTTAACTATTGAATGGCATCATAATTATTTGGCTGTCATTTGGTTAACTTGTAGTTTCTGTGTAAGTAACTGAATTAAAATGACAAAATCAATTGTTTAATAGGTTTGTAGAAACGATCCTCTTTGCTGGTTTCCATTTCTACTGTTTTTTTTATAAGACATATTATCTTCTAAATGGTTCAACATTAGTCATGTCGTATGTATACTTTGGAGTAAGGGGCCACCATCATTTGCTTAAAACATTGTGGTTTATTAGTCTGAAAATAGAAACATGCTCAAGGAGAGTAATTACTAATGTTTTTCCCAGTGACATCGGATTACAATTTTAAATCGATTTCAAGTACATATTGTTGCAGGGATTGATTGTTTAGATTGCGATAATTTTAATAATAATAGAATGCACTCCCTTTCTATCTACGTTAACAAAAGCTAATTATGGGCAGTAGTTGATAATAAGCAGCAGGATTATGCTTGTTAGTTTCCATTAATGCTATCTAAAATATTTGTGTGGGTTAGATAATCGAGTGGCATGAGGTACCGTCTGATCCATTTTCAGAAAACAATCTGGAGCTGACAGTCCTTGTAGGATCCTACTTGGACAGTTACGTAAACAGTGTTGATGAATCTTCATTGTGGCCTGAATAACCATTGTGTGACTTAGTATGTGACATTTCTGTCCTGAACTTAAACTTGAAAGTAATATACTAATTGTACCAATTTCCAATTGCAGGTCAGCTTGCGTATAGCTTGTTTGGTGATATTTACGTTCTTTCCTTCTATTGAACGATGGCTCTTCTATTGGTTTCAAGAAGGAATTTGTGCACTTCTTTCACATATTTGCTTCTGATGTTCCAAGCCTGTGGTTTTTATCTACCGGGAAGCTATATGCATACATATTCAACAGGGGATGAAATTTATGCCAAGGTGAATTCACTGACTTCCATAGAGACCGAGCTTCCTTTCAGCTACTATAGTCTTCCGTATTGCAAGCCTATTGGGGGAATCAAGAAAAGTGCTGAAAATCTTGGAGAACTTTTAATGGGAGATCAAATTGACAACTCTCCATATCGTTTCCGAATGAATGTCAACGAGTCCGTATACCTCTGCACCACTCAGCCATTGAATGAGAATGAGGTGAAGCTTTTGAAACAGAGAACTCGCGACCTATATCAAGTGAACATGATTCTTGATAACTTGCCTGCCATGAGGTTTACCAATCAAAATGGGATCAAAATCCAGTGGACGGGATACCCTGTGGGATACACCCCTCCAGGCAGTAATGATGATTTCATCATCAACCATCTGAAGTTTAGGGTACTTATACACGAGTATGAAGGAGCTGGTGTCGAGATAATTGGTACTGGAGAAGAGGGCATGGGCGTCATTTCCGAAGCAGACAAGAAGAAAGCTTCAGGGTATGAGATTGTCGGCTTCGAGGTTGTTCCATGCAGTGTGAAATATGACCCAGAGAAGATGACGAAGCTCCACATCTATGATAATGTGACATCTGTCAACTGCCCGCTAGACATTGACAAGTCTCAGATCATAAGGGAGCAGGAGAGAGTCTCGTTCACGTATGAGGTTGAGTTTGTGAAGAGCGATATCCGCTGGCCGTCCAGGTGGGACGCTTACCTGAAGATGGAAGGGGCTCGAGTCCACTGGTTTTCAATCCTCAACTCATTGATGGTGATTTTCTTCCTGGCAGGCATAGTTTTCGTTATTTTTTTAAGAACTGTAAGAAGGGATCTTACAAGGTACGAGGAACTGGACAAGGAGGCTCAAGCCCAGATGAACGAAGAGCTTTCGGGTTGGAAGCTTGTGGTTGGTGACGTGTTCCGAGAACCTTCACACTCGAAATTGCTATGCGTAATGGTCGGTAATGGGGTTCAGATAACTGGGATGGCAGCTGTCACTATCGTTTTTGCAGCTTTTGGCTTTATGTCGCCAGCTTCCCGTGGCATGCTCTTGACTGGTATGATTTTGCTTTATCTCTTCCTCGGAATCGCTGCTGGGTACTTTGGTGTGCGCATGTGGACGACTATTAAGGGTTCGTCCGAGGGGTGGAGATCGGTTGCTTGGTCGATAGCATGCTTTTTCCCGGGGATCGTTTTTTCTATATTGACCTTCTTGAATTTCATCCTTTGGGGAAGTAACAGTACTGGCGCCATCCCGATTTCCCTATTTTTCATACTCTTTTCCCTGTGGTTTTGCATCTCGGTGCCTTTAACACTCGTGGGCGGGCTTTTTGGTTCAAGGGCCGAGATCATTTCGTACCCTGTTCGGACCAATCAAATCCCCCGAGAAATACCTTCTCGAAAATACCCCTCGTGGCTTCTCGTTTTAGGTGCAGGTACACTGCCCTTCGGGACCCTCTTTATCGAGCTTTTCTTCATACTCTCGAGTATCTGGCTCGGGAGATTCTATTACGTGTTTGGTTTCTTGCTTATTGTTCTTTTGCTGCTGGTGGTTGTCTGTGCCGAGGTTTCTGTTGTTTTGACTTACATGCATTTGTGTGTCGAGGACTGGATGTGGTGGTGGAAGGCCTTTTATGCATCTGGCTCGGTTGCGCTTTATGTTTTCCTGTACTCGATCAATTATCTGGTGTTTGATCTGCAGAGTTTGAGTGGGCCAGTGTCTGCTTCGCTTTACTTGGGTTACTCGTTGATAATGGCTGTCGCGATAATGCTCTCGACTGGGACTATTGGGTTTCTTACTTCGTTTTACTTTGTCCATTACCTGTTCTCATCCGTGAAGATTGATTGAGAAATGTTGATCGGTTCTAGTTAGGGCTGGTTTGGGGAAGGATAGAAAGTCTCTGAGCAGTGTATTGAGATNAACCGTCTCAGTAATGTAGCTTTTGCATATTATACACCCCACTTTGGCACTTTGTACCCAAGTTCATATGATTAGTGTGGAAGAGTCGGGTGGTGTGTTTCATTGTCTGAGTCTGAATTACGCGCTTATCATGTTTGTCGTTAGATTCTGATAAAGATCGCGTAGCAGTACTCAGATTTTTATGTGATGAAGATCGCGTAGCGGTACTCAATTTTTATGTAGGAACTCGCGTTAACGGTCTTGGTTTGAACACAATAAAAATGTGTAAACCCGCACTAACGGTCTTGGTCGACACAATAATAAGTGAAAAAAACATGCGCTATCGGTCTATGTTTTTCACGAATAAAGTACTCGAAAATGAGTCTTTTTCTTAAACTTTATTTCATAAAACTTGTCTTACAATGACGAGTACATGGGTTTTTATAGCCTAAATCTAATCTTTCAAATATTCAAATTATAACTAACACATTTAAACTAAACATATTTAAAATTTAAACAAAGAAACTAACATCATTTATCCTAATGCACGGTCATTTCCGCCTTGGTTCCGAGTCTGGTTCGCATCATTCCTTTCCCCTTCAAGTTTATCTTTGTCCTCAAGGACATTACCTCCGAATCATTCTCCTCATACCTCTGTAGTCGTCCAAACTAGGAGGACCATCGTAACCGGCTGACCCGTACTTGGTGGCCATGGTGATGATGCTTTTTTTTTATTGATACGCACGACTAACCAACCCACACACACACACACATACACATATATGTGGTTGGGTTCACATGAGAATGATGATTAGTAAAAGAAATAAGAATAAATCGTAGCCATTAGATCGGATGATTTAATGGCTAAAAAAAAGTCAAAATTTTGGACTCATTAAGGGTAATTTGGGTATTACCATTACACATCACCACCCACATCACCACCCACTCACCTAACACACACAAAACACACGCATACACACACAAAACACATGCACACACACACACACACGCCCAACACTCACAAACACACGCAGTCCATTAAAAAAACAAAAAAGAAAAAAGAAAAGAAACTCTACACACACACATTCACCCCGGCCCGCCTCGACGTCCACTCAGCTCTGCCCGACCGCCACCCGGCTCCGCACCACAGTGCCGCCGTTCGTCGTCATCCTCTGCCGGATTCCGGCGGCAACATGTATTCACTTAAATTTCGTGTTAGTGCATAGCTGCCGGAGAAGAACACCATCTCGCCACGCCGGTCGACCTCCATCTCGTGTTGCCCGCCGTCTCTGCTGCCGCCGTCACGCCTCCGTCACGCCGTAGCTGACGTCGAACATCACATGAAAAATATCATCTGATTCCTCCACCGTCGCCCAGTCTTTGTCGGTCGTCACGATTCGTCTCCTACGACCTTCCATTGGCAGCCAACCGTCGCGTTGTTTCAACAGACACCCTTCGTCGCCGACCCATACTCATCTCCGGCGACCACCGCCGTTCGTTTGGAAGAGCTGCACGTCGGCAACACGCCATCTCTTTCTCGGCTCCTTTTGAAGAGGAGGATACTTCTCATCTCGGCAATGGAAGGGAATTCCAAACCCTTCTGGATGTGCAATAGCAAGAGCCCAATTGTCTTTTTCCAACTGTTTGACGTGATTTAGCTGAGACAGATTTCCCAGTCACGCAAATAGTTGGTGAGAATGTTAGACAAGGAGAATCTCAAGCCCGACCTAAAACTTTTTGGGAAGATCCCAATGCAGCTGGGGGGTGGGCAATGAATCCTTTCCCCTGGGTAAAGGGCAAAAACCCGGGAGAGATTCGGGCACTCTTCCGAATTTCCACCACGTCGGCGTCTGTCAGAACGCTCGGTTCCCCAGGAATTCTATCTCATCATCTGGCCACTAGCGCTCAGGTCGCCTCCAATACCCCTTTGGCGTGGCCTTGGCCTCCTCGACCTCGACATCTCCTTTTGCGTCCCTCCATTTCATCACGAGACGCTCGACAAAGAGAGTGTCCCACCGGTAATACTCAGCCGCCAAATTTACGTCTAGGTCTCCCTCAGATACCGTCCTACTACTGCTGGAAGTCGTTTGTTTCGCGTTAACCTACGCCATTTCGTTGCGAGTCGGAGAAATATTGAATTAAAATTGCACAAAATGAAAGGATTGAAGTAGTGTCTTACCGAAAATATGAAAACCTTGCTGGAAAAATAGCCGGAAAAGCTCATGTGCACTCAAAAGCGGTGAAACAAGTTAAAGGAGTTCGAAACTTCGAGAGTCTAGAGATTGCAAAGGTAAAGTCATAAAAAAGATAAAATACCTTGTATTTATAGGGGGTTTTCGATACCCATTGGAGAACAAGCGCGTGTGATAGATACCCTTAGGCGAAACATTTCAAAATTTTCCATTAAAGCTAATGAACCAATCAGAAGCCGACGCGTGTGTAACCACCGTTAGAAAAAGTGGGGCCGTTTTTCAGATCCGTTGTACACGTAAAATACAGGCACACCTTTTCGTAACCGTCACACCGTTCCGTATTGAAGGCCGTTAACTTAATTAAAGCTGGCCGAGAAATTTAACTTCCGCGCTAAGTATTTCAAGTCGGTCTGCAAAGACAATGGAGACATCAGAAGCCACCACTACCCGTGTGCTTCATAATGTCGGGGGCCTCTATGTTGACAACCGAACTGACTAGCTCGATCAGAAGGCGCCGCGTGGGGGTCGATCGCATAATCAAATTGAATGTTGGACAACTAGAAGGAAGTTCGATTTGGCGTAACTCGGTACAAGTTTGAAGGAGAATCGACCTCCGCAGCGGGACGAGGACTGACTTCCATGAAGAACCGAGGTCATGAAGGGATAAGGGACAAATGGGACACCTGTGTGCCAGTCGCCCATATCTTCATCATTACTTGTGGGACCGCCTGCAGACTAGATCCCCATAGGCCATTAAATCACATTTAATGCCGCCGAATTATTCTCAAAACACGAGCCAGGAATTACTATAAATAGCGGCATTTACTCATGTACCAGGATCTTTTCCCAACACATTAAATACTCTCATAAGATAGCTTGGTTCCACATAAAGCCGACCTCTTATAATAAAAACCCGACTTCATAATAATAAAAACTCAGCTAAATTTCAGCTTTTTATCTACTTAATCCCAGTGATTATCGTTGTTAACTTTCATATAATAACAGATATATTAAGTTTTGATTGTTTTTTTTAAGAGAGTTAATCTTGAAAGAAAAAGTTGATTTAATTAGTTTTAGTGAAATTTTAAGTTTGTATTAAAATAGCTTTAAAATAAAATAATTATGTTGATGTGAGAAAAGTGATTCAAAGTGACGTGTAGTCAAAATTATGTGAGTGTATGAATATCATTAAAGTCGATATGATTTATAAGGATGATCGATTATCTAATTATATAGATAATATTGAGAATAGTAGAGTTAGAGCACGTTTGTTTCCCAAGACAGGATAATATAAAATTAATCTTTGGACACAAGATTGGGGTGTAGAGATATAAACCATCTTGTGTTTGTTTTCCTAGATTCATGGTACTTGAGATTATATTTTTTAAGTTTGTTTCTTGTTTNAGAAGATGCAATATCGTTTTGTACTTCTCGAATTTGGGAACTCATTTTGCAATATTTTTTTCAAAACATTCATCATGCAAAAGTTGAAACATAAAACTAACCTCTGCAGCCCTGTGACCCTTTTCTCCACTTTCCCTCTACTATCCATCAATCACCCATTGCACAGGGTTGTTCATGCTAAAAGACAAACTAGTAAATGTGGATAGTTGGTTTGCGCAGCTTTTAAGATTTGCAACACTTTCAAAAATCTTTTACACATTATGGCCATTACTGACTAAAACATGTGGCCTACAAGGGAGGTGTTTTGTATTTTTCTTTTTAAAAGGAATCCAATGTTTCATATTGTAGGTGTACACAAACCTTTCACTACACTATAAAACTATATCACAAAGGCATGCACATTCGCTCATTTGCGAACCAAAAAAAGTTGTTCTTAAGTATTTATTTTTCCTCTCATTTGAAACACAACGCCACGCCTTTCCACACCTATAACGCAAGACGAATGCCTCTACGATGGTCGTTGGACTAAAGAGGCTGGCAATGTTTTTGTTGACTTGCTGATAGAGTCGCATATGCTTGGGCAGTGGAAAAATGGTCGTCCCGGGGGTGTGGTCTTCGATTATTGCCGCGGTTTTCTCATCGGCGAGCTGAACCTTATTTATAGTCCCGATGAGTTAGAGGCCAGTTCGACATCCTTCAAAAGCAGTACCAAGTTTTTAGCTGGATGCTAGGCAAGCCCGGTTTGCGCCACTGCGTTCAATCGAACATCCTCACCACTCCTGTTGCCGTTTGGGACGAAATCTTCGAGGTAACATGACAATTTTATAATATTTTTGGTGCCATTGATAATTGTTTTTGCATTGAGTAATGAGTAATGAGGATTTCATAATTAAATTTACGAAAATATTACAAAAACCAATTTAATACGTGACTGCAATTTATGTAAATTTATGTAAATATTTTATTTCGTGTATATTATCAGTTCGACGTTTTTAGCGTTTCTTATCAACATTCCGGTGACCCCCGCTGGGAAGACTTGCGTTTCATATTCGAGGAGGTGTACTCTACAAACCCAACTTCTGAAGTTGTTCATGACTGCAACTCTACAAACGAAGGTTTTTTTTGCTCTCCCTGCTACACGAACTAATGTGGTTTCAGACAATTCCTATCACAATGCTTTGCAGAAGCTTTGTAGTCGCAACAATGCTCATCCCCAACACGGTGGTCCACACGATGCCTCGTCCGAAAGCTCCGTCAACACGCATGCCCATGTATTAATTAATAGGGTGTGTAGTCGAACGCCATTGCGCATTCAACGACCACAACACAAGCCAGACCCGGCTTCTTGCAAGGGTTCGACTGGCGATTCACACGTTTAAAGTATCACGCATGTTACTGATTCCTGTTAGGCGCCTAATATATGTATTCTATGTGTTTTTTTGTTTTGTGTGTCTTGTGGTTTAATGTAGACAAATAATGGTTGAAGATGTTTTTTATGTACCTTGTTTATTGACTTTGTTTGAAGTATGCCTACCTACTTAACGTGGAACGCATAATGTTTTGTGTGTTACATATTGGAGAATGATTTTTATTTATTCGGTAAAATAGTGGACATTTGTTTCCCAATTAATTAAATCGACCTATGAAATGGCAATACCCCCTTTTTAACAATACACATAACAGACCCAACCTTGTGGATAGTTCTGCGTTAACTTTTGATTTGTTTAGAGTTGATCACTTTTTATCTTTTGTATCTAAAACTAGGGTAAGGTGTATTACAAGGGATGGGATGTTGAGAATAGTTTCTGTAAAATCTGGTTCAAAGTACAAACTATTGGATAAATATTTTATAGTTCATGAAATGAAAAGGACATGATGAAAATAGGCATACGTAGATACCTTAGCAAAATAGTCCATTAGTGCGGCGATAAAATAGTCCATAAGTGCGGTGATAAAACAACATCCCCAAAAGATACATACTGTGGCAATCTAGTACATACAAAATTATGCCACTTACCCATAAAAACATAGACAACTTCTACTTTTAGTGAGACAACATTAAACCAAAACGGACTTACAGTCTACAGGCACCATATACTAGTAATTATGCTAATACATAATGCAAAAACTTAATAGGACCTTCACGTAGAGTTATATCTAGTCTGAGTCAACGCAGGAGTCGACGTCTGTGCCGATATCCATTTCCTCTGGTGCCTCGTCCGATTCAATGTCAACCAACTCGACTGCGGCGGCTTCAGCCACGTCTTCTTCCTCGTAATCTGCCTCCACGCCTTCAACCACGTACTCCTCCTCGCCGTTCATGTAGTCCACCTTGGCGGCCCCGTCACCGTCTTCATTCCCGACAGCCAACTCAGCACCATCAACATCGTCTCCACCGTTGGGGTCATCGGCAGCAACATTTTCCTCATCCGTGTCGTCGAACATGATCGGGTCATACACTCTTTCACCGGCTTCGATGTGCACATCAACAACACGTCTAAGATCCCACAGCTCCACACACTCTTCGTATCATGGGAACCTCACATGACAGAAATAGTATTCCAAGTCCGTTTCCTAAGAAATGAATGGTGTCAATCAAAATAGAGAATATAAAGTAATAGGCAACCTATGCTTGCCTACACGTTGCATGCATGCCGGAACTAAATTTACTGTGCCGTAACAAGGTATACAACAATATTGCACAAAGGTACATAAAACAAACCTGACAAGTATGTAGAATTTACAGTGATAAGACCCGATTCCGCATGCACGTTGACACCGGGAGTCTTAAGAAACTTAAGGAACTCCCGAAAGTTCCTGTGGAGTGCCTTGATCTTAGCCTTAACCTTCACCATGGAGAAATATGTTAGCATCTCTTCGGTCAAGTGTATCGAAAGTTGGGGCCATAAGGAGTTGAAGATGGCAGGTACGTTGACGTCGGGGGTTTTACGACAAAGGTTGAAGAAAAGGCGATAACGCTCCCTCTCCTCATTCGCTGACCAACCGGGCCGACGATACCTCTCTACAATATGTAGCATGCTAGCATGACGTTCCGCATTGTTCATCTTCAGTTGATGGTACCTGTAATACGACCACAACAATTCCCGTTAAAGAATGCAGTATATAGAATATGAAAATCGGCTGTTCAGTTCACATAAGCAACGTTTATGAAGTAAATGCAGGAACATCACCTGGGAGTTATATTTTTTGCCTCAAAATGAAGTTGACTAAAAGCCATTTAACTCAATCCAATTAAATATGGAAGACGTGCGAAAGTTGTGGTAGAGTGAATTTGGTAGGTCTCATTGAATTACACATTAAAGGCCCTTAATTATCTCTGATAGTGTATTTTACTCAATTGCCTCTTTAAATGATGACAATCATTGTTGGAGTGGTAGTTAGGTGGGGCGGTGGTTGCAGGGGTTTTTAATTTTTTTGGCTCAAAATTACGTTTCTGTAGATTTGATAAAAAATAGAAAATAAAATGTAGATTGTTCTGTTTTCTTTTTTTAATGTGTGGACAAATGGTATATTCTGAACAAGTGTGTGAAATGAAGAGTGTGTGGTTATCTGACTGCGGAATATTTGTACACATATTTATATCTACAACAATTGAATTTTTTGGTCTTTTGCTATTTGCATTACGTTCCATAATACATGAAATAATGTCGGCTTCAAACATTGTGTGTAAAACATAAATACCGGTTTTACCGGACAATACCAACCAAATTACCATTTAAAATACAGCGTACACTAGATTTAAAAAACATACGATAAAAAAAATATTTTCTAAACTTGTTAAAACTTATTAGTATAATTTTATTCATACAAATGAAAAGTTATACACTTTATTTTCATATATTTACACTGTTAGATTTTAAATAAAGTTTTTGTTGAAGATACTGTCATAATTATTTGTGTTCTAATAATAAATTAATGTAAGACTAATTAAAACCGGTAAAATGGTTATACTGGTTGACCCTTGTACCGGTCACTTGGTTAGTTTGATCCACTGTACGCAATTTAAAACATTGGTGTTTTGTAATTGGAAGTGTTTAGTGTTTTCGTTTTACCCTCGCTTTTAACAATACTTCATATTTTGACTATGTAGCGTATGCAAAAAATAAAAATAAAAATATTATTGGGCTGGGAACCGAAAAATGTTTTGCTTCTATGCCATTACAACTACGACGAACCGTAAACAAAAACATCCGGGTTGAAAATAGTCGGTTTTAACATCTCTACGTGAGGCAAAAAATGAAAAATGAAGGTCGAGGTCATAGGAATTGTAATAACAACTCATTTTGACAAATTAGACATAAACTTTTTTACACACAGTCAGGCAATAAGCCAATTCGAGAAATATAAAACTTTTTACAAACACCTTCACAAACCACACATCCCATGCATAAATATGTCTCCTCATCTGGGGATATCAAAACATAAAACATTCAAAAGTTGGCCACATTACGGCCCTTAAAGGCAAAAGGCATAGTACGGACATCAATAACAAAACACAATAGAAGGTCACCCAAGTTTGAAAGCATACATACTTCGAAACTACAACCTATTTTCGAGGATCATTTTCACCATTGACGCTTTTTCGTCATCATCCACGTTGAAAAAAACGTCCATTTCTTCTTTGTTCCTACAAAAGTACTTCGATACGATAAATCTTACTTCGGTAGTCAAAAAGGGAATACACTTCAATGCCTCATACAAAACCTTGCGTTGCTCCTTCACATTGTGCTAGACCCCAATACGTTCCACCATTTGACACCACCGTTGATCGGCCTTCTCGCATAAAGTAGAAAGTAGGCCGACAACTTCAACCTCCGCATCTTTAAAACATTTACGTTTGCCGACCCTTTTACCTTTCTCGGATGCACTACTTTCAACACCCTGTGGCGGAGATGACTCTATTTCATTCTTATTGGATTCGAAGTCCCCACCAACCACGCCACGCCTTACATTTTGTGCAAGGGCATCGTCACTGGTATTACTTAGGACACCTTGCACCGCTTCTGCGAAACCTTCAGCACCTTCACCTGTTGCACGGTCCTTTCCAAAAATGTCCACCAAATCACTGTAAAATGGCCAGGAATTGTTGCGCAATCCTTTCCCTTTTGGGTACACCTTCATGCATACAATATTTGGTTGTGTAGATTTGCATAATAAATAAACAATTTAAATAAGGGAACAGATAAAATATAAACTGAACAAAGTGGAGATTAGTTTGATGACTAATGCGAACCTTCACATAATCTTGCCACACGGGCTCTTCTACTTCTAGTATGTGGCCGAATTCAGACCACCCAACACCGGACGTGTTCGAAAGCAGTGGTACAAGTAAAACATAGTTTTTTTTCCATACCGTAATTTTCGACGAGATGTGAGGCTCGGCTCTAATTGTAGTCCCCAGAAACTGTTGCTGCATATATTGTTCTAAAAACATTGTGTACCCAGAACGGAACCCATTATCAGCTTTCCATCCACGTGCAATGAGTTCCTTTAATCCTTGGATTAATGCACGTTCTTCTTCAAACGTCCAAACCCGCTGTTGATTGTTTACGTTTGGCCCACGTCCCACGCTAGCTGTAGAGTCCATCACTAGTCAATTTGACATACTAAATCATAAGTAGTCTAACATTTGCAACATACAACGAGTAACGATAAATGAAACATAATGAACTCCGAATATAAAAAAGTATAACACATTCGGGTGGGTGAAACATGAATGTATTTTGCTAAAAAACACAAGTGTACGCAAGTACATTTCATAATGCATCAAAGTGCTCCAAGTAGACAACATAAACATTCCAATGAAAGAAATAAAAGAAAGGAAAAGGATCGAAAACAAATTCAATTGTTGCCACGCCACTCATTAAACATTGAAATAGCTAGTGTTTCCCTCCAAGCAGTCCACTCATTAGTAGGCTCAACCACTTCGACATAGTCATTTGGTGGGTGTAGTGGTTCTTCCGTGTTTGACTCCATTTGAAAAACATCATCGTCACCATCCATTGGATCAATACTCATTGAAGTACGAATGAAGTTTTGAAGAAGGCAACACGCCAAAATCACTCTATTTTGAGTGACTATGTCGAAAAATGTTTTACTTCTAAGGACGGCCAACCTCATCTTCAATACTCCGAAGGCCCTTTCAATTACGTTTCTTGCTCTAGCGTGTCAAAGGTTAAATAATTCCCTAGGATTTCTAGGTACTCGAGGACCTTCAGTGAGTTCATTCAAATGATAGCGCACGCCCCTAAATGGTGCTAGAAATCCCGAACCGTTTGTGTACCCACCATCGCCAAGATAGTAATTACCTGTGAAATCAACAAACCGAAATAACTTATGTAAACTGTTTGGAATTGAAAATTATATTTAATGTGTACGAACCCTAGATTAAATTAGGTAAATTTTTTCCATTACGAAACTCTCACCCGTTGGAACACGTAACCCACGATCTCGCCGTACCGCGTCCCTTAACACTCTACTGTCTGCCGCCGACCCTTCCCACCCGACCAAGATGTAAGAAAAGTTCATATCCACATCACATATGCCTAATATGTTTACAGAAACACTACCCTTTCTATTACTTCGGGTGCAGAGTACTAGGAACACGTACCGAAACATATGTTCCATCTGATGATCCCAAGCATCCCTGGAAGGCATAATTAAAAATAAAAAGGAGAACAATCAGAAAAAAATTACTTTTAGTTGTATTTATTTCAATTGTTTATTATTTATTAAATACTAACCTTAAACTATTTTCATCTCCAATCATTGTTCGACTCCAGAAAAGGTTTAGGTTTTACGACGATAATCGGGTGTAAGCGTAGCACAGCTCTAAGTACTAAATGAAAAATTTTGCTAATAGTTTGACCGGATCGTTTAAAATCATACTTAACCACTGCTTTTTTTTTTTATGATGGCTTAACACACTCAAGAAAATGGCTACTTGCTCACTTATTGGCACACTTCGACTGCTCTGTAATTTACCAACATGCTCCAAAAGGTAGCATAAACGACCGAAGGCATTTCTGTCCATACGTAGTTGTTCGACACATACTCTGTCACTAATGCATATAAGCTCTTGCATATGTTGTACTTGCCTAGTTAGTCTATCTGACATTTTGAAGAAAGGCCGTCCATTGTGCTCTGGAATTGTAAGACGGTTTTTTTTTTTTTTTTGCCTCACAATTTTCAGGTACAAAATGGCAATAAAAAACACAATGGTCAATGTATTCATTATATCCTCAACGATCAAAAGAACTTCGACTTCATCCATGTAATGTCCATGGCTACAACAATTGCAAATAAATATGCAGCGTTAAATGCGTACTTGTAATATGTATTTTTCAACTATTTTGCACCCACAAATCTGAACACCAACAAATCAGGTCAACATAACACAACAACAAATGGATTCACAGCATGCATAGTCCTAGATGGCTTCACACTACACACAGTCCTAGATCACCTCAACATTATGAGAATATTTGCAAGCCCTTTCAACCATTTTGCAACCACGAAACAAAGACACCAGAACGCAACAAAAATCATAAATCGAAAGTCAATATTTATCAAACCACCCATGTCATTACCGTGTTGCGACTAAAACGGCTCTGCTGTGGAAGATACTGGCTTTTTTTGCCCTGCAGGTGTACAAATAATCCGTTAACCACACAGCTGGCAAAAAATTAAAAAAAAAAACTAAAACAAGAACCCCAAAAACAAACCTAATCACTAACATATAAATTACATAAACGGAAAAAAACACAACTAAATACGTAGTTCTCAGAACATGCGATACAGAGAGATATAGAAAGATCCTCACCTGAAGAAGCAATGCCATAAGAGATCTGGAGTTGGCGTCAAGTGGGCGGGGAACGGGTCAACTTCACTGCTTCAACAGGTCAACTGGAGTATTGCCTTTATTTTCTTCAACTCAACTCGCTCCACTCCTAACCTGCGCTCCTCCGATGTGGCAGCGGACGGTCGGATATGGGTGGTCGGTCCTTGGTTGCCGACGGTTGCTCGATCTGTGGCGCGGCTCCCGATCGGAGAACGAACTGCGATTCGGTCGTTGGCAGGTCCTCGGTTGGAAGTCGTCACCTTCCGATCTGCCTCTGGTCTGCGAATTGAGGATCCCTATCGAATGGCATCTCCTTTTCCGGTGACGCTTCGGGTAAAGTTTGGCCTCCAATAGCCGGTGGATTGCGGTGGTGAGGTGTATGGGTCTACTCGTGGGGTGGGGTTTTGGCTGCATCGTGGTGGGGCAAGGCTTCAGCTGGGTCCCACGCCGGGGTTGCCGGAGTTGCAGAACGCGCCTCTTCCTATCTCCCCTGTCGGCTAGTGATGTTAGGCGGCGGGGGTCCTGGCTCTCCCGAGCTCGGCTAGTGGTGTTAGACGGGTTTCGGGGGACTAGTGTGGTGGCTGGTTCTTGTTTCTCTTGATTGGAAAGGGGTCGATTCGGGGATTGGTTCGGGGCTTGGTTTCGACTACTGTATAGACGGCTCGCAGTTTCGGTAGTGGTTTCTCGGGCTTAGAATCTTCCTTGTGTCGATTGTTCACTGTTGATTGGGTCGGTCAGTTTGCTGGGGGAGGGCTCTGCGTGTTCTTTTTGTGTTTTTTGTAGTCCTTGTTTTGTGTCGTATGTGTTGTTTTTGTGTTAGTATTTGTGTTTTAGGTTTGGGCCGTTGGCCTCGGTTAGTCCGAGTGTAAACTTATTATCCTGTGGGGATCCTACACTCGGACATTATCCTGTGGGGATCGTTTGTAATTTTTTTGTTTTTTTTGTGTATTGTTTGTGTTTTTGTGTGTGGCCGATCTATTCTAGCATGACTAGTTCGGTTTCTAGGCAAACTTCGGATTGACCTCCCTGTTTTTTCAGCTGTTAGTTGGGTCATTCAACTAGGGGCTGTAACTTTGCACATTTGTGCGTTTGTTTAATAGTAATCTCTATCGTTCCGAAAAAAAAAGGACACTTTTGTCCTATAAAATTACTTTTAGGGGCATTTCAGACTTTCTAACTTATTTTACTGTTGGGACATGTCGAATCTGACCCCCCCTCGGGCAGATCAATTAATCTATGAAAAGTTGGATTTGAGCACTGTGCACTCGGGCCGCATCCCATCTACTGGACCGTAATCATGCTAAACAAACGCGGGATTTTGGGCGGATAAGGAGTCATGTCCTGGGAAACAAACAAACGTGCTCTTAGAGTTAACACAATAAAAGCAGGTGGAGGGGTATAAATTCAAATCTCAAGTCTGTATTAAAACAAATAAATTTACAGATTGTTTTTTAAAATAGATTTGCTGACTGAGGAAATTAGACGATGACCTTCGAACAGAAAAAGAAAGTGCGAGTGAAGGTTTCAAATGGCGAATCAATCATCTTCTCTTCTTCTGCGATGCGCTTCCTTCAATCAAGACAACAGGTTTCCGCATCCAAATATCATTCAATAAACAGATCGAATATGGTTTTTCCTGTGTTTCTTTGATTATTTTTTCCTTATTTTTTCTTTTTCAGCTGCTTTGCAATCGGAACGAAAGATGGATTCAAGATTTTTGACTGCGACACAGGAAGGCTTCTCTACGAACGCGGTATTTCAATTGTCAAATTGGTTTGAAAATCCTTTTGCAATTTTAATATATATATATTTCTTAAGGAGATTTGTCAATTGGGAAGTTACTTTGTCTGATTAATTTATGTTTATGTGGTATATGTACGATTGCCAATGAAATATGATGAATTTTTATGCTACTGAGGCTCGAATAAAAAAGAAAAGAAAAGAAAAGAAAAGAAAAGCAAAGCAGTTATGATTTTGAAATTCTATGTCTACTTTTGTGCTCTCTTGGTGTTAATAGGTTTTAAAAATTGAACAGTTTACAGCCACCATGTGATCTGCAGTGCTGTCACTTGGCTATACTTTTTTGGTCCTAAGTTTTATGAATGATTCTAATATCCAAACATGTATCAATTGCGATTACTAGAAGGATCAAGTAGTTAAGGGTACTAAATCAAGTTTTGCTCTACTTTAATATCCTTTACCAGAAAATATTGATGCAGCCTAGCGTGAACTTCACTTGTTTATTTATTTATTTATTTTTAGCTCAAATGTCTCCAGAACAAATATTTAGACATTTGTACATTTGATTTGGAAATAGGCATAAATGTGTGTCGATTTTGAGTATGAACATAATATTAGGAAATATTTTATGGGGATGCATCTTTACTTATCGGCTACCTACCTGAAAATATGTGCTCAGGGTAAGTTGGTACCCACAGAGTTGTTGTTCCTGTTATAGATCAATTAAGTTCTAAAATGATATAAATATACCATAAAAGCTTTTGCGCTTTAATTGAATAAAAGAGTAGAGATGAGACTCTTTTAGTATTACTGATTATGCATATCAGGTCCTTGACTTGAACTTGATTACTTTTTCTAGTTGTTGGGGCATTCAACATTGTCGAAATGCTATACAGATCAAATCTTCTTGCCATAGTTGGAGCTGGTGAACAGGTCACATTACTCATTGTTTTCATCATTGTTATAGTTACTGGGATTATTTTTTCACGTGTCAGTATGCATCTTTTTCCACCAGCCATCTTTATCTCCAAGGCGATTATGTTTGTTCAATACCATAAGTGGAGCTGCAATCAGGGAACTCAACTTCTTGACATCCATTCTGGCAGTTCGTGTAAATAGGAAAAGGTAGATATATAAGTTTCTGTGAATGAAAGTCGTTTTAATTGATTAAATACTTGGTGGTTGCATGAACTTGATATTTGTCTGCTCTAACATCACGTGTTTCTACTAAAGTACGTGCCATATCAGTACCAATGACGATGGTCATTGTTTGTAAGATTATGCAGAGAAGATCGTGTATCTTTCTTAGCGCAAATCATACGACTGTTTATAGTTATCAAGAAATTATTTCTTTATTTTCTTAGTTTCATGGGATTGCTCTGTATATGCAGATTGATAGTTTTATTGAAAGAGCAAACCTACATCTATGATGTTAACACTCTAGAAGTAAAGCGCATCATCGATACAGTGCCAAACTTACAAGGTCAGTTTTAGAAAGTTGCAATGCTGTTAAATTTGATCTTCTCAATAAATTACGTACACTATTTACTTGTACTATTGTTTGAAATTGAAATTGTTCTCTTAGACTTATTGTTTGATATCCTGAAAGTCAGACCATTAAAGTTGTAATTCTAATCAACCGCAGTTTACAGAACTAAAAAATCATTTGTCATACTGGATAAAAATATTGCTTAACTGACAGAAGCTTATTTGTCCTGAACCTGAACTTTTCACTAATAAAAAGTGGCGTCTTGATTGAACTGTGATGCAAAGCATTTCGAAAGTAAAAGAAATAGAAAGGATGGAAAATAACAATTAGACGATCCCCTTACTGGACTGGTCCTTCCCTACTGAAGCAGGGGCTACTTTCTTTGGCTCTTTTTTCTTGATTTCATTGGCTGTGGATGTGCATCTGTTTCTGCTTTGCTTGAAATAAGTTGTGATTTTGAAATCCTGATAGCTTTTTACTTGACAGTGCTCATTTATCTTTTCAAATGTCAGGACTCTGTGCATTTTCAGCAAATATGGATAACCCGTACGTGGCCCTTCCAGCTAGTACAGAAAAAGGGTCTGTATTGGTCTACAATGTCATGGATCTGCAGTCACACTGTGAGGTTTGTTACAAATACTCATTCATAGCCGACTCTTTTCCCTGCTTGCAGCTAGTCATCACCCTCTTATTTATATAATTCCATTACCGATTTCCAGCCACTAATACTGAACAATCATTTCTGATTTCATGCCCTGGACAAATCTACTAATCCGGCCCTACTTTTTTGCAGAAAAATCTACTATTATTCCAATTATTGATATGATCAGAGACTCTGGTCCCATGCCTACCTTTTTAAGTTTGAACCCTATATGGAAAGGGAGCTTGATTTGGTTCTATAATTTTAACCTAAGCTTCACACTTAGGTTCTTTTAGGGATATCACTTCCCAAACTCAGTCTCAAACCATGGCAAGCTAAAACATGAAATGAGTTAAAAAACAGTCTGCGGAAGCATAAAGTAAAAACATTCGTTAGTCCACCCTCGCCAATTTGTGTCCGCCGCCAGCTCGATCAACCTGAAAATGATAATTGTGGGGAGTGAGCAAAACAAATAGCTCACCGTGGGAACCATACTACTATAAGATTATTCGATACAAAAATAGATATCATATTTTAAGCATGAAACATGTAAAACTGGTCTCAGGCTGCCCTTCAGGCATCCCCCTTCGCAGGCATAATACATCTGATTGCTCTTCACAGGCATAATACATCTGATTGCTCTTCACAGGCATCGCCAGGCAAAATGTAACTGAGTTGCCCTTCACAGGCCGAGAGCAGGCGACATTTAACACATCACATACATAAAACAGAATATCTCGCGTTTATAGAGTATGGTATGGTATATAAACACCCCCACATATGCTGACGATGAAATGCTCGATGCCTCTTCGTGAGGGCTCGACTCTTCTTAATCTATAAATTAATACTTTATTTAATTATTAAAGGATTCACTTAGAAAAATTATTGAAGAATTAGTTTTGAATTAACTTGTTAATTAAACCACGGAATTAAGATAATAAAACAACTCTTCTAACTCTCTCTCGACTTTTCTAAGCTCGTCTAGAGTTCTCGGATAAATTCTAAAGCACAGAAAATTCTAATTTTTAACTAGTTCGAACCGGCCGGTCTGCGCACAGTCCAGTGATTAAAATAGCGCCATGGCGCGAGGCGAGGCGAGGCGGGGCTTCGACGCCTCATACCCTTGAGGCGAGGCGGCCTTGTGAAAGGCGACGCCATGGCGTCGCCTCGGATGTAGCGTTGCGTAGCACGAGGCGACGCCTTACGAAAGTGAGGGGAGGGATCGGCAGTTTAGGTATTTTTAAATCTAGGGTTTCATTTACCCGAGATTAAAACTTATCAATTAACAAAAATTACTTACCAAACTACAAAATACCATGTGCCTTCTGTTCCACCGGCGACGGCGACCATATTCCGGCAGCTAACCGGTGACGGCGACGGCGAGCGGTATGCGTTCCAGATTTTCCTTTTCTTCTTCTTTTTCTTTTTTCCTTTCTTGCTTCAGTTATTTTTCACCAGCGATAGTGCCTGTTGTGTAAGTCGCCGATTCCGGCTAAACTTCCGTCGCCGGTGGCCGGCGGTGTTGATAGCAGCCGGCCGGCCAGGATGAAAAGAGGATGAAAAGCGAACAGGGGGTTGGGCTTAACATGTTTTTTTATTTTCTATTTTTATTATTTATTTTGTTTATTTATGAATGTGGAGCATTAACTTGGTTTTTAATGAACAACAGACATTATATGATTATTTTAATTGGGAATTTGGCACAATATGGGATTGTGGGGTGGGTTGATGTTTATTTTAATTGGGATCATGTGGGTTTATGATATCTCTATTTGTAGTTTATTTGATGTTGTTTTTATTTTAATGTGTGGTGTTTTATTGATTGTTTATTAGCTATTATAATTTATTTTTATATACCCCCCACCCGAAGCTACCTGTCACAATTTGGTAAAATGTCACATGTACATATATTTTTATTTTTTGTATAATGGCTCGCCTCGCTTTCATAAGGCGGGCGCCTCGCCGCACGCCTCACGCCATGGCAAATCCGAGCCTTGTCGCCTCGGCTCGCCACGCGCTATTTTAATCACTGGCACAGTCACACCCGTTTTGGCTCGCTGGACAACTCGGGTCGACCTGGTGTTGTGGCTGCCTAGCTCGGTGCTAGCTTGAGGCCCTGAACTCGGTTCAGACTCGCTGGCGCTGGGCACGGGTATGCTCGTAACAGGTGCGCTGCCACGCATGGAGGGACAACGCAGGGTCGTTGGACACGGTTGATGAAGATCGCGTGTCCCAATAGCTTGGTTTGCCTCGAAGTTGCGCGCGAACGGCCCTTTCTCGGCGAATGACGTGAAGATCTCGGAGGTTTCCTTGCCTTTACGTCGATTTGAGACAGCTCGTACGGATTGTCTTTGCCAAACTCGGACTTGTGTTGAACGATGCGATGAAACGCCCTTTTCGGCACAAGGGTTTTACGCTAAAATTCGAAGAGAAATCTAACACAAGAAGTTTGAACAAAAGTTCGGTTTTTATTAATATAAACGATGATGAAAAGTGCCCTAGTAACATGAGTATTTAAAGAGAACAACTTAATCTAGTCCTAATCGAAATAAGCTTCTGATCCTAAGGAAAGTAAATAACTAGAATCCTAAAATATCAAAACTAGTGCACTCTTAAACAATCTAGGAATAATAATAAAGCATGTGAAAAACTAAGCCATGGGACTTCTAGAAGAATTCCTTGACTGGCCGTCAATCAACCCTAGCCGCCCGTTCCTCGTATCTGCGTCCCGCGCGCGATAACCTCTCACTACTCTTGCGGGTATCCACTTTCATGTGTGTGTTCGCACGTTCCCGCGTGTCCGCACGCACCCGTGATGTTCGCGGCTAGTTGGTGCGCGTCCTCCTCGCGCGTCGCCTACCACCCGTGTCCATCGCATTAGCCTCCGCGGCACGCCGATAACACAACTGCGCGGATTTTCGGGCTTCACCGGGTACTACCGGAAGTTCGTCAAAGACTATGAGTCGATCGCAAAACTTCTCACTGAGATGACCAAGAAAGGTGGGTTCAAATGGTGAATATCGTGTATCTCCCTAGCTTGGTTTGCTCCGAACGCGCGCCGAAAAATCCTTGGCAATGGCGCCAAGAACTGTTCGCAAAATATTTTCACTACCCGCAAGTGTACGGTGTAGCTATAGTAAGCGGCGAGCAAGGTCGTATTCCACAGGAATTGTTGCAAAAGTAATTAAATACCAAAATGTAGACGATTAAATATTATTTAGACTAGTGCAAATTTGAGTGGAGATTTAATTCTAAACTAATGAATGATTGCAAACTAAATTCTAACACTAACGAAGGCTTGTTCTAAATAAATCAAGAATGAGAAAATGGATTCTAGGCTAAGTTTTCCTCTGGATTATTCTAGCAAAGATTTCTTATTTATTCAAACCTTATTTAATTCTACCAATTGTAGGGATAATCACTAAAATAATTTCAACCATTCTCTCGAACAAGTTAAATCGTAGATATTAATTGTTATCTATCACCTCTCGGTCTCAAGATGAACAACTAACTCCCATAAGCTCCTAGGATTCTAGTTCCTTCGCAAGATTCTATCAACCTCTCGGTCTGTTTAGTCTCCTACGTTATGAATTTCCCAATTCTAGAAACCAACTATCTCCTCTCGGTCTCAAGTCAATCACAAATATGCACAAATACGGGCCTTATATTCACACAATTCATATAATCACAAGAAATTGATAAACGAAGGATAGACCGGAATGAATAAACAAAATTACTTCATAAAATAATCCGAGTACTCACAAATCCTAGAATGCCTTAAACGTTTAGCTACTAAACATATTCTCAAAACTCAAAATAAATAAATCCATTAGTTCAATGAAGAAGAAAAAGAGAAAAGAAAGAAGAACTATTGTCGCCATTAGTTCCCGAATCTTCAATCTTGACGTCCTCGAATCCCTCGTGTGTTTCGTGCTTTCTCTTGGCCTCCAAAGGTGTCAAAAGTCCCAAAACCGAGTTCTCCAAGTCCCTTTTATACTGTAGGCCGAATATGGGTTGAAAAAGGGAAGAAATCGCATAATCCTACTCCTTGCTGAACTGATCTGCGCGTCACACGAGTCGTGTCACATATATGACACGACTCGTGTGACATTTGCTCCAAAAAAATAACAACTTCCAGACTCACATGACCACCCACACGACCGGTCACACGAGTCGTGTGAGTCAACACGATTCGTGTGATATGCCACACGACCTGTGTGAAAAACCCGTAGCCAAAACTGTCTTTTTTCCATCCACACGACTCGTGTCACTGACCCACACGTGTCTCGAACTGCACCTCGTTTTCGTCGTTTTTTGTCCCGACTACATTTCTAACGCTTTTTCGGGCATATTTCCTGCAAAACTAACGACAAAAATACCTCTATCATAGATTAATAAATAAAACAAAATGGTGCACAATCAAACGATAAACACGGCCAAATGTCACAATCTATCATCCATAATGCATGAAAATATGATGAATGTCAACTCCCTCAAACTTACACCCTTGTTCGTCCCCTAACAAGAATAAGAAAATCAAAACTCAAGCATAATGAGTAATATCAAACTAGAAAAGCTTCAAGTCATTCAATGCAACGAAGAAAAATTCAAATGATTATAATTATCATGCCTTGACTACTATCTTGTATATCTACCTTGAATCAACGAACTTATAAATAGGAAAAATATAAGTGCCTCACTCACATGTCATCAAGAGAAGGATTCGCTCAAGTCAAATTAAACACCCGGGTAACTATATGTTTGCCAATCATCTAGAACTCTACTTCAAACACAACTAATAATCATGAGCTTCAAATCAAAAGGTCTTTTCGGGTTGTAACGTAGGCTATTTGGTCAAAGGTAAGATATATATATATATATATATATATAGGTGAAGTGGCTCAAATAAATCATTCGTGTAAATAGACTAGTCGACTACTCCACTATTCCTCTCTAATCAACATAAAGCGTTTCTCATCCCAAACCAAAATAATCCATACACAACTCATAAGTGCTCACATCAAATTGCAAATGAAGTACTAGACCTTTTTTTTCTTTTTTTTTTTGTTTTTTTAAATCAAACTGCAAGGACAACATTCTCTAGGTATAAACATTGGAGGTCATCCAAGTGTCCTAGAGTGGTTTCCCATTACTCATTACCCGTCAAAATAAATCAACTAGTAAGAGGAGTAGAATCCAAACAATTTGACTTGCGAGCTCCCTTTATTATTATTTTTTTTTTCTTTTGGTCAAACATCGTAAATGCAATTCAAACACACCTCATTCCGTATCCAATCATCCAATAAATAACTCCGTTATCCCCATATATCCCAAATGATAGTCAACTCTCAGAATAAATAAGATAAACCGGTCGACAAGAAAAAGGTTTAAGGCTCAAAACGAGCTAATCTCAAGAACCGCCTAAATTATTTTTAAAGCTCACAATCACCAATGCATCTTTTCAAGTTTAAAATCAAGGCAAATTCTAATAACTCGGGTACCCAATTAATACTCCCAGACAAAGAATAAAGGCTCAAGTCTCACTAGGCTCATTATATCGTTAATTTAAGGCTCACAAGCATTTTCATCTAAGCATGACTTTTACAACTCAATCATAATTCCTCAGTCACATAAAATTACTATTCACCATCCAAGCTTTATATACCATCATCAACCCAAAAGCCCAAAATATACAAGGAAACGACTCATGATAAATCCTACTCCTAAAAAGCAAATAAACGTGCTCTACTCAATAAATACATAAAAAGTAAAATAAACTAATGCAACCTACATGAAATGCAAGATAGATTGGGATAAGAACCTAAGATATGCCGCACCTACCCCCTCCCCAAACTTATTCTTTCGAGAAAGAACAAATTTGAAAGAAAAAGTGGTATATCTTAGGGGACTAACTTCCTGGTAATCTACAACTGAGGCGGGAGAAAATTCCTTGCATGTCCCTACATCATCCACTGAAACATCTCCTCGAGCAGGGCCGCAGTCGCACGGTTCTCATCCCGCATACCCTGTACGTCTGTCCTGAGCTCGCGCATCTCTCTCTCCAGCATCATCATCCGCTCATCCATGTCCGGCTGTCGGCGCTGACGTCTTCTATTGAAGGGCTTCCCCCTCTTCTATGTGAGGTGGGGCGTACGTAAGAGCGGAACCTATATAGAACTCGTAGCGCCGGCTCCCGGCCGCCGATACTGTTACCATGCTTACCAGCTTTTACCATTGCCGCCTCTAGATATAGATGGGAGGTAGGCGAAGGCTGCTCAGATGCTCGTGAGGACTCTGGTCTGTCCTCACCTACCGGTTGCTCTGGTACCGCTCCATCATCTCCATCCGTGTGCCACATCAAGGCATCCATCTCTCCCTCATAACCGGACATCTTCTCCTCCAGGTCCTGCATAGTCGGCTGTGGGGCGAGTTTCGCAGAACCCCCACGGGTGGAGACGTCTCACTCAGCCGCCTATCCTTCTCAGTGTCCATCTGCAGATTCCTCACGGTGGAGTCCTGTTAGCTGTAGATGAGGGAAAGGAAAATGGTCGGCCATCTTTTGCACAAAGATCTGATCGTGCAAATTAGTCTTCAAGTATCCCATGTTCACCAAGGCCGACAAATCTAAGAGATCTCCTCTCGGGACACGCTCCCACTGTGAGTAGTTGACACCCAGACGATTGGCAATCGCAGTAATCACCCCTCCATATCGGAGGACGGTGTTGTGCGCCTGGCTCATGCGAGACAAATGCTCGCCTACCAATCGTCCGAGTCCCGGCCTCTGTTGCCTCATCAGACACCATAAAATGTATACCTCAACTTTTGTGATAGGGCCGGTCTCACGTGTGCAAATAACGTACTCGCCAACACTCGATGAATATAATGCAAGACTGCGTTGCGAATATCAGTTGCCTTTGCTCCCCCTCGTGAGAACTTTAATGGTTCGGCATCCGCTCCTACAGGGGTCAAGGTAGTAGACCTCCAGAACTCGGCCTCACTGTACTCCGTGCTATCCGCCTAATCATCCCCTGCTTTGAACCAAACCATGCTGCTAATTGACCCTCAATCACCGCCGAGGCTGATTATCCAGCTGAAATGTAAATTCCTCGTATGTCGTCCCGGAGCCTCTCTTCATCTTGAAAGTGCTTAGAACTTCGAGCACCATCCTCTTGTATGTATCCGGACGCTCACTTAGCATGTCAGAAATTTCGAGCCGGTTGAATTAAGGCACCATCGCCTCATGAATACCATGGGCACGCTCGGCGGCCTCGTCAGGATACCGAGTCGGTCAGATAACTAGCTGTGCGAGTCGGGTCCAATTTTCTTTTTGCCATAACTCCGAACTCACTTCTTGGATTCGGATTGATGCCGACATCTCCACGTCTCCCAATCGGTGGAGGATTCGGTGAACAGGCTGGAGGAGGTGTCACACCCGCACCCCCGCGTCCACGGCCTATTCCACTTCGACTGCGCGTATTCATTCTCTTGCCTACATTAAAAAAAATGCAATAGTTCAATTTCACCATCAACAACAACCAACAACAATCTCCATTCACCAAGTATTCACAAATATCATATCATTCCAACAAAAATCAACAATCACAAATCTCCAAAATCAATACATATCCCAATTTTTCCAACTCCAAAAATCATAACAAATAATTCATATAAAATCATCAAACCACAAAAATTCATCAACAATTCATCACATATCCTTCATCACCTCTTTACGCTTCACCAATCACCACAAATTTACAAACAAAAAATTATTAAGGCTAAGAACATTTGAAATTAAGCTAAAAAATAATTCACCTCATGCCAAACATCACTCTACTTCTCATATCAAACAATTAGAACAAGTAAGCATATGAAAAAAAAAGTAAACTCATCAAGACAAACACGTACATGTGGTGTTCGACAAAATTCCGCAAAGAGTTCTTAACCTTAACATCAAACTTATACTAAAACCTCACCATGCATACCTCAAATCCACATTCACAACATGAAATTACAAGAAAAAGAGAAGAAAATTCGTACCTTGCTTGATGAATTGGACTAAAAACCCGAAATAGCAAACCCTAGGTTATAGAACACCAAATTTCCTTCACTTTCAAGAGTTAAATCCTCAAATATGATAGGTTAGGATGAGTGTGTGAGTGATTTCATGACGACTTTCGAGCAAAACGGGAAGGAAAATCGAAATTATAGAAAAAGACGCGAGAGAGTGTAGAAAGTGAGTGTGGTCGTATGTGTAAAAGTGAGGAGAAGGATATAAAACATACTTGCTCGACACACGAGTCGTGTCCTCCCAACCACACGAGTCGTGTGGTCGTAACTAAAAAATGGCTAAAATTTCGCCTAGGTAAACAGAGTCGTGTCAGGACACACACGACTCGTGTGGCAATAGACGATTCATGTGAACCTTGTCGAAACTTTAGCCGTTTTTTAGTTACGACCACACGACTCGTGTGATTTGGAGGACACGACTCGTGTGTCGAGCAGGAATGTTTTATATCCTTCTTCTCCTCACTTTTACACACCCGACCACACTCACTTTCTACACAACCCGATCTCTCTCTCGCATCTTTCTCTATAATTTCGATTTTCCTTCCCGTTTTTTGCTCGAAATTCGTCACGAAATCACTCACACACTCATCCTAATCTATCATATTTGAAGATTTAACTCTTGAAAGTGAAGGAAATTTGGATGTTGAGCTTTTAGTCCAATTCATCAAGCAAGGTACGAATTTTCTTCTCTTTTCTTGTAGTTTCATGTTGTGAATGTGGATTTGAGGTATGGATGTTGAGCTTTTAGTATAAGTTTGATCTTAGGGTTAAAAACTTTTTGTGGAATTTTGTCGAACACCACATGCGTGTTTGTCTTGATGAATTTACTCTCTTTTTCATATGCTTGGTTGTTCTAATTGTTTGATATGGGGAATAGAGTGATGTTTGGCATGAGGTGAATTATTTTTGAGCTTAATTTCAAATGTTCTTAGCCTTAATAATTTTTTGGTTGTGAATTTGTGGTGATTGGTGAAGGGTAAAGAGATGATGAAGGATATGTGACGAATTTTTGTGATTTGATGATTTTATATGAATTATTTGTGATGATTTTTGGAGTTGGAAAAATTGGGATATATGTTGATTTTGGAGACAGTTTATGATTGTTGATTTTTGTTGGAATGATATGATATTTGTGAATACTTGGTGAATGGAGATTGTTGTTGATGGTGAAATTGAACTATTGCATTTTTTTTAATGTAGGCAAGAGAATGAATACGCCGTGTCGAAGTGGAATAAGCCGTCCACACGGGGGTACGGGTGTGACACCTCCACCAGTCTGTTCACCGAATCCTCCATCGATTAGGGGACATGGAGAAGTCGGGATCAATCCGAATTCTGGAAGTGAGTTCGGAGTTACACTGGAGCATGACTGGCAAAAAGAAAATTGGACGCGACTCGCACAGCTAGTTATCCGACCGACTCGGTATCCTGACGAGGCCGCCGAGCGTGCCCATGGTATTCATGAGGCGGTGGTGCCTCAATTCAGCCGGCTCGGAGATTCTGACATGTTACGTGAGCGTCCGGGTACATATAAGAGTATGGTGCTCGAAGTTCTTAGACTTTCAAGATGAAGAGGGGCTCCAGAACGACATACGAGGAATTCACATTTCAGTTGGATAATCAGCCTCACCCCGTGACTAAGGGCCAATTAGTAGCATGGTTAGGAGCAGGGGATGAATATGAGGATAGCACGGAGTACAGTGAGGCCGAGTTTTGGAGGTCTATTACCTTGACCCCTATAGGAGCGCGGATGCCGAACCATTACAGTTCTCGCGAGGGGGAGCAAAGGCCACTGATATTCGCAACCCGGTCTTGCGTTACATTCATCGAGTACGTTATTTGCACGGCGTGAGACCGGCCCTATCACAAAAGCCGAGGTATACATTTTATGGTGTCTGATGAGGCAACAGAGGTCGGGACTCGGACGATTTGTAGGGGAGCATTTGTCTCGCATGGAGGCGCACAACACCGTCATCCGATGCGGAGGGGTGATTACTGTGATTGCCAATCGTCGGGGGGGTCAACTACTCACAGTGGGAGCGTGTCCCGAGAGGGGATATCTTAGATTTGTCGGCCTTGGTGAACATGGGATACTTGAAGACTGATTTGCACGATCGGATGTTCTTCGTGCAATTGATGGCCGACCATTTTCCTCTCCCCCACCCACAGCTGACGGGACTCCACCGTGAGGAGAATCTGCAGATGGACACTCAGGAGCATAGGCGGCTGAGAGAGACGTGTCCACCGGTGGGGGTTCTGCGAAAACTCGCCCGACGGTCGACTATGCAGGACCCGGAGGAGGAGATGCCCGGTTATGAGGGAGAGATGGATTCCTTGATGTGGCACCCGAATGGAGATGATGGAGCGGTACCCAAGCAGCCGGTAGGTGAGGACAGACCGGAGTCCTCACGAGCATCTGAGTAGCGACAGAGGCGTCGGATGTCGATAGCCGGACATGGATGATGATGGAGAGAGAGATGCGCGAGCTCAGGACATACGTACGGAGTATGCGGAATGAGAACCGTGCGACTACAGCCCGACTCGAGGAGATGCTTTAGTGGATGCGGGGAATCTTCCCCCGCCTCAGCTGTGATTACCAAGAAGTTAGTCCTTTAAGATATACCACTTTCTCTTTCAAATTTGTTCTTTTTCGAAAAGAATAAGTTTTTAGGGGAGGGGGTGTGGCATATCTTAGGTTCTTATCCCAATATATCTTGCATTTCATGTAGGTTGCATTAGTTTATTTTAGCTTTTATGTATTTATTGAGTATAGCACGTTTATTTACTTTTTAGGAGTAAGATTTATCATGAGTCGTTTCCTTGTGTATTTTGAGCTTTTGGGTTGATGATGGTATGTAAAGCTTGGATGGTGAATGGTAATTTGATGTGATTGAGGAATTGTGATGGGGTTGTAAAAGTCATGCTTACATGAAAATGCTTGTGAGCCTTGAAATAACGATATAATGAGTCTAGTGAGACTTGAGCTTTTATTCTTTATCTGTGAGTGTCAATTGGGTACCCGAATTATTAGAATTTGTCTTTATTCTAAACTTGAAAAAATGCATTGGTGATTGCGAGCTTTAAAAATGATTTAGGCGGTTCTTGAGTTTAGCTCGTTTTGGCTTTGTTCTTAAAAATATTTTTCACTAGTAGCCCGTTTGAGCCTTAAGCATTTTTCTTGTCGACCGGTTTATCTTATTTATTCTGAGAGTTGACTATCGTTTGGGATATATGGGGATTAACGAAGTTATTTATTGGATATGGAATGAGGTGTGTTTGAATTGCAATTACGATGCTTGACCAAAAGAAAAAAATAATAATAATAAAGGGAGCTCGCAAGTCGAATTGTCGGGATTCTACTTCTCTTACTAATTGATTTATTTTGATGGGTAATGAGTAATGGGAAACTACTCTAGAACACTTGGATGACCTCTAATGTTTATATCTAGAGAATGTTGTCTTTACAGTTTGATCTTGTTTGGAAAAGTTGAACTCTCTAAAACGAAAAAAAAGGTCTAGTACTTCATTTGCAATTTGATGTGAGCACTTATGAGTTGTGTATAAATTATTTGGTTTGGGGATGAGAAACGTTTTATGTTGATTTGAGAGAAATAGTGGAGTAGTCGAGTAGTCTATTTACTCGAATGGTATGATTGTTTATTTGAGCCACTTCATATATATATAGGGATTGGTTCCAATGCATCCACTTATTTAAAGTGAGGACGTGAGACTCATTTTTAGCGACAAGATTTGGTACATCATGTGTGATCAAGATTTACTCTTTTCTTTTTATTATTTTAATTATTTAAATATTATTTTGACCCGTTGACTTCAAGCGAACTAACCTTTCAACTAGGTTAGTTCTCTGTAGTTGCTAGGTTAGTTCTCTGTAGTTGCTAAGTTAGTTATCTGTTGTTGCTCGGTTAGTAGTAGCTAGGTTAGTTTTTTGTAGTTGCTAGGTTAGTTCTCTGTGGTTGCTAAGAGCTGGCCGCATTTGATCCGCCCCCGTATATATATATGTATATATATGTATATATCTATATCTTATCTTTGACCAAATAGCCTACGTTATGACCCGAAAAGTATGATTTGAAACTCATGATTATTAGTTGTGTTTGAAGTAGAGTTTTAGATGATTGACAAACATATAGTTAACCAGGTGTTTAATTTGACTTGAGCGAATCCTTCTCTTATATATTGATGACATATGAGTGAGGCGCTTATATTTTTCCTACGTTGATTCAATGTAGATATACAATATAGAAGTCAAGGCATGATAATTATAACCGTTTGAATTTTTCTTGGTTGCATTGAATGACTTTTTCTAGTTTGATATCACTCATTATGCTTGAGCTTTGATTTCTTATTCTTGTTCGGGGACGAACAAGGGTTTAAGTTTGGGGGAGTTGACATTCATCATATTTTCATGCATTATGAGTGATAGATTGTGACATTTGGCCGTGTTTATCGTTTGATTGTGCACCATTCTGTTTTATTTATTAATCTATGATAGATGTGTATCTTTGTCGTTAGTTTTGCAGGAAATATGCCCGAAAAAGCGTTAGAAATGGAGTCGGGACGAAAAACCCGTAGCAAAAAATATGAGCAGTTTCTGGTCTGAGTTTTTTAAAATGCAAGGCACGGAGTTGGCCATGAGTTCGGCCTATCACCCGCAAATCGACGGCCAAACCCAAGTGACGAACCGAACGTTAGAGCAATATCTACGGTGCTATGTTCATCAATTTCCGAAGAAGTGGAAAGATTTCTTACCTTGGGCCGAGTATTGGTTTAACACAACTTACCATAGCCATGCCGCTCGAGCTGGTATGGACGGAAGCCACCCACGCTCGTGAGTTATATGGGGATGAGGTTGAACGCGAGCTAATGGAGCGAGACTTAATGATTCGAGAGTTGAAGAAAAATTTAGACGGGTCCATTAATCGCATGAAGTCATTCCACGACAAGGGGCGAAGCGAAGAAAGTTTTGTTTTTTTATTTGAAGCTGCGACCCTTTCGGCAACGCACGGTCACGTAAAGGACCGCATCCAAACTCGGGGTCCGTTACTATGGGCCTTATCAAGTGCTTAAGCGAGTCGGCAAGGTGGCTTATCGGCTCGAGCTGCCGGAAGAATCACAAATCCACACGATGATCCATGTTTCGCAAGTAAAGAGGAGTTTCGACGGGACGCACAAGTGACCGACTACCCGCAACAGCGCCGGATGGGCAAATCATCGTTAGCCCAAGTCGAGCATTAAGCTATCGTGAAGTGAAGAAGGCCGGACGTTTCTTTTGGGAAGTGTTAGTCGAATGGGAGGATTTTCCGGAGGAAGAAGCGACAGGGGAGAACTTAAGTGAGATTCGCGAGCGATTTTCGTCTTTCATCCTTGAGGACAAGGAAACACTTGAAGGGGACGGGAATGATGAAGATGTGGTTAGAAGACTAAAAAACGCGTCAAGTCGGGCATATCATGCGCGCAAGAGATTGGCTCGGCGGGCCGCCGAGGCTAATGCGATGGACACAGGTGGTGGCGTGCGGGGCGACACACGCGAAGAGGACGCCCACCAACTAGCCACGAACATCATGGGTGTGGGCGGACACGCGGGAACGTACGAACACGCGCATGAAGGTGGATACCCGCAAGAGCAGTGCGAGGTTATCGCGCGCTGGACACGGATACGAGGAATGGGTGGCTAGGGTTGATTGACGGCCAAGTCAAGGAATTCTTTTAGAAGTTCCATGACTTAGTTTTCCACATGCTTTATTATTATTCCTAGATTGTTTAGGAGTGCACTAGTTTGGATATTTTAGAGCATGGATACAAATTCAACCCAAAAAATCTAATCATTTTTAACTCAATACACACAACATCAACCTTAATTCACTATTCATCAACTCACATAATTTTAACTAACCATCACATCATATCTTCTCTCTCCTACTTTTACATCAATTTAATTAATTATTTTATTTTAAATATTATTTTATATACCCACTAACAACTAACCATACCAACTTTTTCAAATTTAACCAACCTAAACCAAAAATCCAATCAAAACAAAAACTTTTTATATCCAAACATGCTCTTAGGATTCTAGTTATTTACTTTCCTTAGGATCAGAAACTTATTTCGATTAGGACTAGATTAAGTTGTTCGCTTTAAATACTCATGTTACTAGGGTATTTTTCATCATCGTTTATATTAATAAAAACCGAACTTTTGTTCAAACTTCTTGCGTTAGATTTCTCTTCGAATTTTCGCATAAAACCCTTGTGCCGAAAAGGGCGTTTCACCGCATCGTTCGACACAAGTCCGAGTTTGGCAAGGACAATCCATCCTAGCTGTCTCAAATCGACGTAAAGGCAAGGAAACCTCCGAGAACTTCACGTCATTCGCAGAGAAAGGGCCATTCGAGGCAAACCAAGCTATCGGGACATGTGATCTTCATCACTGCCACCCGGCTGAGCCCGACCAAACTTTTGTCTGGCGACTTTCGCCGGTCAAACCCAACCTTTTCCGTCCAACCTCAGGTTCACAAATAGCTTACTTTTACCTGGACCTAATGAGCCACAAGCTAGGAATTTAAGTAACCTAGGGCCAAGGTCTAAGTTCTCCTTTTTCTTCTCTTTTCTCAAATTTAAACACAACCTTTTTAAGGCCAAACAAACTGATTTAAAGACTCTGAAGTTAACACATTTTCAGCATGAACACGCATTAACAATGCTCAGCAACTTAAGGCAAAAACACGGCCAAAACAACACAACAAGCCTCTCTTTTTCTCTTCAAATTTACTGATTCCTAACCTTGCATTTTAACTTTTTCAAAAGTGAAACCTAAGCTCAAAACTCACCTAAATTCGGCTATAACATTGGTAAGGTTCAGCTAAAATACCTTCTTCAGGTATTAAACAAATGGAAGAGAAGGGCTCGGGTCTAGGGGAAGGGCTCGGCTCTTGGGGTTGCTTGCTTTGTTGAAATGGCTCGGCTTTTGCTGGGCTAGGCTCAAACGAGGCTGGTTGCTCGGATAATAGCTCAGGTTGCACTCAGCCCAGTGGTTGCTGGAATGCGCTGGCCCTCGGGTCTCCTCAGCAGGTGTGTGTGCTGTGCATGCGCACGAACGCCGGTGAATGCTCTTGGGTGACTGCGGAACTGCTCGGCTGAGGGACTTTTGCTGGGGAAAAACGGATGTTTTTGGGGAGCTTTGGAGCGTCAAATGAGGTGGCGGCTGGTGAATGAGGGGGCATAAATAGGGTGGAGGTTAGGGCTGAAATTTGAAATGGAGGGAGAGGGGAGTTGAGCCTATTTTCATGGAGGTGGTTGCTAGGGCTTCTTGGACTTGGTCTCATGGCTGGCTTGAGGTTACTCGTGGCTGGCGGCTGGGAGTAAGTGAGGGCCGAGAGGGGGTTTTGTTGGTACTGTCACCTCTTAGTCTCAAGGGGTTGGTTAGGTAGATACTTGGACATGGTCTAGGGTGCATTGAGCTAAAAATTCAAATGCACTATGGGCGGTTATATCACAGGTGGCCGGGTCTTAGGGTTGTGCTTGGCTAGTTGGTTGAACAAAATTTCACATTCTTGAATTCTTGCCTTATGAAATAGAAATGGCCGAGCCTTTACATTTCGCATACTTATAAATTCTTTGCATGAAAATGGCCAAGAACACTTAAGCCTAGGAGAGTGTTTGACCGAGTCTTAGCTTAGGTTTTTCTATCAGCAAAGTACTTGATTAAAAGACGGATTTATTCAAGTATGAGTGACATCGTAATACCACAGTTCGTTAGGGCGTGCTTGGATGCAAATATATCCGCTCAAAGCGAGTTTATTTGGTTAAGCAAAGTTAATTTTGAAAAATGTGGTATGGTTAGTTGTTAGTGGATTTTGAATTTATATTAAAATAATATTTAAAATACAATAATTAAAGTTGATGTGATGTGTAAGAATGATTGAGTGGTATTATTTAATTATATTGATACTATTGAAGATAGTGGAGTTGGGTTAAAGTTGAGTTAGATTTTGAATATAAATTGAGTTATTTTATAAACAAACACACCCTTAGTTCTCCGATTAACTGAAAGTAACCTAAACGTGCAGATACATGCTCATCGTTCTCCATTGGCTGCCATGACTTTCTCCTCAAATGGGATGTATATAGCGACAGCATCTGAACAGGGAACCATAATCAGAGTTCATTTAATTTCAGAACCAACTAAGGTGAAGCTTGAAAGAGTCATCTCTTCTCATGTGAAACATGATTGCTTTCTTAGTGTTTTTTTTCCCTACAATGAAAGAATGGGCTAGTATGCATTTTAAAAATTCCTTTCAGGAGACATCAATAATGTGTTTTATGTTACTGTGAGCCTTGTAGCTCTAGTGGCATCACTTACCCTTTTACAAGGGTGATAAAAAGGGTTCAAACCCTTGGATCTTTTGTTTTACAACAACTGATGCCATTAAAGATATCTTTATTTTTTATTTGGTTTCTTCCATTTAATTTTGCTTTCTGATTTTAGCCATTCGGTTCTTGATCATAGAGATCTTTTAATACCCAATTGATAAGTTTCATTAACGCTTAGATTTTGATTTCACATTCTGTCCTACTCGGGATTTGTCTGAGATTTTGATATAACTACAGAACATTTGCACCTATTGGATAGACCTTGCTTT
>BKCP01007848.1:529307-553999 GCA_008636005.1 Striga asiatica | reverse complement strand
TTATATGAGAGCTCAGTTTTCTTATGTGTATCAGTCATACAGTTTCCGTAGGGGTTCCTATCCATCAACAATCTTTTCCTTGTCGTTTGGGCCATCAGATAATCTTCCAGATATTCTTCTTGCTGCTAGCTCTTCAGGTTCTGTCCATATTTTCTCCCTGAGATTTGATCTGAATGAGAGGTAACAACCTATATATTTTTATTCCTGTTTGATTGTCCAACGGTTGTCACCCTTTTGATATGCCCGTTATTTGGCTTCAATATTATTGCTGAAATGTGTAAATGTTTTCTTTCATTATATTGAAGTCAGCTCAGGTGGCATCAAACACATGTTAACTGTCTCTTGGGACCAAATGTTCCCTGTTATGTCTTTGCTAACTGCAGATAATTTTTTCCCTGCTTGGACCATTTACTTCATTTCCGCTATGCTTCGCATGCTTAAAAAAATCTGTCAGATATGTTTACATGTCCTTACTCTGGTCGATTTTCTTAATGTTTAGGGGCAGAAAATCAAATAGTTTCCTTGGGTCAATAATGCCTGGTTCTGTAAGTGATGTGTTGGATCCAGCTCATCATCTTGTATTTCATCATGCGTCTGCAGTCGGCATTCGAAGGTTATTGATTTTACGACACATGCATGAATTATCCAATTGCATGTTCGTTACGAATTAGACTGGAAAGAAACATTTTCAGAATAAAGTGCACTACATTTGCTCGGGATAATTTGAGATTAGTTTCACAATAACTCAGAACAATTGAAGTAAAAACTCTTTGAACAAAATCCTTGCTGCTTTTCAATGTTGTAAGTGAAAAGTCTTTGCTTCTATATTTTCTTATTGGTTTGAGCTGTTTGGAAAGGGCGAACTTTACCACAGGGCTTGAATTTTAGTGAAAAAGTTCTCATTTACGGGCTTAGTTTTCTATTTTTTTATTTTTATTTTTATTTTTTTTAGTTTAAGGCTTGAATATCACAATTCTCTCCAACTTAAGATCCAAATGAATTAGAAAATACGATTTGAATATTTCTTTCTATTGCACGTAGGCAATCTTTTTAGTTTTTTTTTTCTTTTTCAATGTCTCATAAATAAAATTGGGGATGAAGATCTTCTTCTTTAAATTAAATCTAATTTAATTGTGAGCAAAAAGCTTCACCCGACCAGTATATCTAGTTTTATTTTAGCTTTACTCTAATTTTGATAGAGATTAAACGCATTTGGATTAACTTATGTTTATAAATAATTAAAAGTTCTAAAGTTTTTTCTTAGTATTTTGTGTTGGATCATTGTTTAAAAATAAAGTTATTTTTACTATGCAGCAACTATTTTCAAGTTAACTTTTGAGCCTCTTTTTTATTTTCTTTCTTTNAAAAAAAAACAAAAAAAAGAATGAAATGAAGATAATGAGAGTTAGCATAGTTATTCCTTTTTCCATCCCTTAAGAACTTAGTTTGAGAAGTATTTTTAAACTTCAAGCCTTGAATTGAGAAAATGAAAAAAATGAAGCCATTCAGTGAGAACTTACAAAATTTGGGTCTTAATCTAACACAGTTAGTAAAATCTAGGTCATAAGATTAATTTTTCGCGTCTGGAAATGAACTCACTTAGAAAACATCAGTAGCATTTACTTTGTCAACACATTAGCAGAGTGGGACTATTTAGTCCTCTCATTTTGTTTTCATAATTATAAGATCTAAACTTGTTCAAGTTCGCCCACAACAGATGTTACTGGGAAACTTGTAAAATTGCAGAATCAATGTGAGAATTAATACTGGCCCGAAAACAAAGAAATTAGCCTTTTAATTCTAGAACTTGTAAGGATGAAAAGAGATTTCAAATACAAGTATATAATATATTTTCCTCAAAAGAAGGAATTTGTTATACCTTTCCAGTGATGCTGTCATTCGGAAGATAGAGAAAGCAAGTGGTACTTCAATGTCCGAACCTGTCGCATTGAGGTGAGTTCCAAGTCATTTTTGATTGCCGATGAATTTAAAACGTGGACATGATTTTATGTTACTTCCATTGCTTGTGTATTTGGTGGTCAAGATATATGTAATGTCTGAATTTAGATGGAGAAACTCAACATGTATGTATACCTGTATGCTATTAGTATATATTTCACATTGTGGAATTTATCTGTCTGAATCTATTGCAGAGCCACTGTATCAGTGATAACATTTATGGGGTACTTCCAAGAATATTGTTTGAGAATAAACTACAAAAACGAAGCTACTTGGACATTGGAGCACGAGTTTAATCTTCTTACGGCTGTTGCAAAACATACTGCAAGTTAGATAATGTTGCATTGCATATGACGTTCACGGTTGATCTCAAACTAGGTTCGTTAACTCAGATGTGTGTGCGTCTGTGTACATATCATTTACTGTAATGATGAATGCTTGACCCACCACTTTGGGGCTTGTGATTTCTGGTTATGGAATAATAGGGCAGTCCATTGCTTGATTATATTTGACATGTGCTGACAACTGCTCTCAATTTCTATCCAGTTCCTGCTTCTGCTTCTATCGGGCATATGAAATAATTATCATATTTGTTTTTTTCGAAACGACAATAAATAATCTCATAGATAGATAGACAAAACAAACACGGGTTCCCGAGAGACACAGAATCCAAACAAACTGGATCAGAGGACTGCGAATCTGCGACAAGCAGCCTAAAAACGAAACTAACTAACAAACTAAGAAGCTCCCAATAGGAGAAACTAAAACTCCCACAAGTAGAAAATACAAAAAACACACTCCCCAGAGCAAGAGAAAAGAAAACATACAAGACACACAACTAAAAGGAATCTGATAGATAAACTAATACTCTCTCCTCCAGAAGTCGACCCACTCGGAATCCTCAAGCAAGCCGTCAACAAAAGCAATCTCCCAAATGGGATCGAATCCCGACCCAACACAAGGTTCTAAAAACTCCACAATGGCTATCTAGAACTGTATCAAAGACGCAACCCAATCTAGGAAATCACCACCGGATCAGAACCAGAAAGACCGCATCCTACCTACCCCCAGTCGACTAGCGATTGCTGCCCACAGAGATGCCGCCATCGTCGGCCGCCCCCAAGCACCCAAAACCAGAGTCGAAAGGGGTCGGAGAGGTAGAAATTGGACCTCGAGAACATCGACCACCACCAGGTGGCCACCGCTCCCGCCGCCACAAACCACCCTCCAGTCGTCGCCTTCCTTTCCACCATGGAAACCCCAGAGCTGAGGGAGAGATCCACGTAGGGAGAGGAAAAACGGCAACTCGCCAGGCTGCGAATAGCTGGTATCGGACGACCCATGCTGCGGCCCTCGCCGGAGGGAGGAAGCCCGCCGCTAGAGGAGAGTCCTGCTGGCAAATTAGGGTTTCTGTTTTTCTGTGAAAGGGGGAAAAGGGGGAAAATGGAGGATTATGTATGAAATAATTATCATTAAATAGCAAATTTATGCAGGAATTTTGGACAACGTATTGACTGTGAGGTGTTAAATTTTTTACCGCGCGAGGCAAATTTAAACTTATAAAGTTTTTTCGACTAACATCTACTAACTAGTAGTAACTACAACAAGTAATAATCATTATGAATATGAATTATATTGTGTGACAATTTTGTATAAACTGAATAGAATTAAGAAAGTACATAAAATATAGGGGGTTTTGATTTTATAAATTCCTAAACTAATTAAGAAAACTACTAAAAATAAAAATAATAAAATAACAAATGGAAATAAAATCAAATAAATTGAGAAAAATTCGGACAAGTTATCACTCAATTTGACTCTACAATTAAATAAGTCCAGTACCTTCTTTAAATTACTAACAAATGATTAACCATAGTTAACAACTTTTAAATAGACTTTCTCCTTACTGATTACTCAATCGAAATAAGTTGTTCATCTAAATCTAACTAGTTGACAACCTAGAATAAACTTTCTAAATTTATTGCACTAGCACCATTAATTCCTAAGAAAGTAGATTGGTCTAAGCATTGGACACATAAGCGCGGAGAAGTTCAAGTAATAATCGAAGACTCCCTGAAGAGGGAAATTCATTGCAATTGGTGGTGGGAGTTGCAGGAGTCAAAAGGAACATCCTGAAGCTACCTTAAGTTTCGGGCCAGAAGATGTCACAGGTGTTTCATCCCGCACAATGATGCTCTGGTCATAACCGCAAAAATTGAGAGCTATGTGGTACGAAGATTCGTGGTGGACACATGCAGTTCGATGGATATTATTTTTCTCCATTGTTTGGACCAGTTGGCGAGGCATGCATAACAGTAGTGCTTGGGCAGTTGCCTTTGATTACAGGAAGATAGATCAGGTTTCTTGTGTAGACGCAACCTCAGCTTACAATGTCATTTTAGGGCGACCTAGTCTGAATGCCTTTCAAGCACCAGTTTCAACCTACTGCATGAGGAATCAACAACACGCCAAAAAGTGCTACCAAGTTACACTGAAGAGCTCATGAGTCCAAGGAGCAAGAAACAACCCGAAGGCAGATTACCCGGAGAGTTCGAGCTAAAGCAGTAAGCAGAAGAAGCTTGAGATCTCACCGCAGGACGAGCTCAGGGAGGTTGAGCTCGTAGAAGGGGAGGTCGAAAAGGTCACCAAAGTAGGTCGCCACCTCCCCGAGGATGTTCAGATGCCCTTAATGACTCAGCGACCCATTTTCCAATTTCATCCTTTCGAGCCTAATATAAATTTTTAATCGAGCCTCGAATTAAATTATAAGCCGAGCCTTGATTAAATTTTATCACGAGCCATTAAAGAATTTCCTCGTGAACCTTAGCCGAGCATCGAGCTGAATCTACTTAAATTAAATTTTAGAAAATATTAATTATGTATTATATTTATGTTTGATAATTTTTATCATGTAGATTTCGAGAAGTCGAGTCCTTGGGGCATTCATTTGAATGTTCTTTTATTTCGAGTATATTATATCGAAGTGGGGACATTTTAATACGTTGTTATTCTTTTTAATTGCAAGGTATGGTTTTTACAAATATGCTATTATATGGCCTTCGAGGAAATGAAGTAACAGGCCCTCAGGCAAATGTGGTAACGTGCCTTTGGGCATGTGAGTTATGATGTTTAGCCGAGGGGCTATTACATCAGAGTTATGTTGTGTGTCCTTCGGCCTACTGCATCCGAGTTTCGTACGAGTATATGATAATTGTTATATATGTTTATTAGATTGAATAACTGCGTAGTTCTATATTCCCACACTGAGCTGTTGATGCTCACCCCTCATTTAACAATTTTAGGTCGATGAGCTAGCGTGGGACTCGGGGACGGCGTGGTAGTCGCTTTCAAAATAAACTCGTGTTTTATATTTAAATGGTTGTATGCTCATTTGGATTAGGACTTGGAATTATTTAGAACTCATCATTTACTATCATTCGTACTTTTAGGACTTTGGAGTTTTGGTTTGAAAGTGTTCTACTTCCTTTCGATTGTGATTGTGCTATGGTGCTATGGGTATGATTTGAGTTTTGAGGATATAATGAAGTTGCCGAGTTTAGTTCATGAAGTTTAAGTTGTTAAGTTGTTTATGAGTTATATTATCAGTGTGCGCAGCGTTAATTATTGAAAACCCTTTTTGTTCGAAATCCATTAACGCCTCTTTAAAAATGTCATGTTTACCCTTTGAAAATTTGGGCGTTACCCAAGATTTGGTCAAAGTCAGTACCTAAATAGTGTGGTTCAGAACAAAACTAGCCCGCGAAGCTCACACACCACACAGGAGTGCCAACGGGGCGTTGCGCGCTTGCTAGGCGACGCTCACAAGCGCGTGGGCACAGGTGTTGTGGCGCACATCTATTGTACACGGGCGAGCTGCGGGCTAGTGCTAAGCGACGGGTGAGGCGTATGAGCCGCAGGTTGGCACGATAGGGTCCCACTGGTGTTGAGCTCACTAGGGACGGGTTCACTAAGCGCTGACGGAGTCAATCGGAGTAAACTTTTTGGCAAGATTTCCGACAAGTTTTGGGTGAGTTTTAGGTGATTTTTCGGCAATTTTCAACAACCCCTTCCCTTTCGGTTGATGCACATTTGAGGAGGCCGATCACGAATGCTACAGGTGTGGGAGCGATCCTGATCAGGGAAGGCTAAGATAGCATATACGATCACCAGGAATATCAATGAACCCAATTATTGCAATTGCGGATAATGCTGTGTATAGAGATATGAGAGTCTAAATTCAAGAAAGAGCGTCTGCATAAGAAAATTCTAGTCAGCAATGTCAAGCATATTTTTGGAACGTATTTTTTCTACAAAATAGAACATAAAAAGAGAGAAAATACACAAAATATAAAAACAATACAAAATATGTAAACGAGCAAAATCAACTAAATGGATCGTAAAAACCTAAAATAAAGTAAAACAAGCACAAATAAACAACGCAAAAACACATAAAATAATGACATAAATACACTAAACACACTAGCATACTCTTGGGATGATTGTTGAACTCTACGGTCACAGCCTATATCACGGGGTGCGTGTGTGAATGCCTTGGCCGTTAGCAAAAACAACAAGTTAAGGTGTGCACACGAGTCAACAAGGTGTCCTGGCATGTGCTCGAGCTGAAGACCAACTCCAATGATGCGGGTTGAGTCCGCATGTGGTGGGCAGCCAAGGCTTGTTGGGAGGAGCAGGCTCTCCTTGGCTATGGGTGAACTCAGCGCAGCATGTTATTTATTATTTGCTACATGTTATTTATTTAGTGATATCTTTTACTATTTTTTCCTGTAGAAATGGAGGATCTAAATGGTGATGATGCTCATTCGAATCCTACGACTGAATCGACACATTTTGACAAGGGTGGACGTAAAAAGAAGGGCTATTTACATACTTACCTTAGTGTTTCATAAATATTTGTAAAAATACTAACTACAAAATTTATTTGCAAACATACTTACTTGACAATAAAAAATTATATTGATGCTAGATTGTGTAACAGAAGAGAAGAGAGAGAAAAGATTTTCCACAGAAGAGAGAAAAAAAGTTATATAGATGCTAGATTGTGTAACAGAGAAAATAATTTCTCCGCCATCTTTCCCTCTATCCTCGGTGGATTCGCGCGACGTCGGCCGCTCATCGACCGAACTCTCCCCATGGACGAGACCTTCACGACGAACCCATTTCAGCCCCCGTAACCCGATTCGGCCTCCGTAACCGAACATACACCCAACATATACAGAACATATACTGAAAAATAACACCAGATCCAAATGAACATGTACCGAACATATGTATACCGAACATATATAGAACATATACTGAAAAATAACTCCAATTTTCTGAGTTTATATATGTATACCGAACATATACCAAACATATACAGAACATATATTGAAAATAATTTCAGATCCAAGCGTTGAAATTAATCCACATTACTCAAGCCTCAAATTTCTTATCCATCTTCATCTGCGCGGAAAAATTCCCCAATTAATCCACATCACTCAAACCCTAATTGAACTCCCACATAAAAAAATCAAAATTAAACGATTCGCCGTTAGACAAGCAATCAATTCGAGGTCTCATCACTGCGAGATGTGCCCGCCGCCGGTGCAAGATCCACAAGCGATGGGAGTTCGAGGACTGGGCGCCCCGCAGAAAGCCAATGAAATTTTCCGCCTCGAGAACGAGTTTTCCCTGTAGACGTAGGACGCTGGAAGATGAAGAGCGGGTTTAGAGATTTGCAGAACGCGCAAAAAATTCCGGCGGAGGCGAGGACAAGCGGAGGGCGGCGAGTTCCTTGAGCTTCCGGTTGCAGGGGGAGAAAGATCTATGAAGAAGAAATAAGAAAAAAAGAGAGAGAGAGAGAGAGAGAAAAAAAAAGGAATGACATAGATCTGTAGGAAAAAGAAAAATATAGAAAGATGAAACGTTGATGTTGGCATTGATTTGTGTTGGGATGGATAAATACCGTATGTTTCCAATTAAAAATAATGTCTCGTAGATATACAATTAAAAGCATATTATATCGTGCCCTAGGTAAATCTCTCTAAAAAGAAAGGGCGCAAAGCAACACAGAAGGAATTTATCCTTAAAGCGGGGGTTAAAAAGATTTAAATATCCTTTGATTGTCATTTGAAGCCAAATGGACCGACCACAGAGATCTGCGACGGCTTTACTAGTTATGTCGGCATGTTAGCTTAGACCAAAGTTAGCATCTTAGCAAATAATTGGGAAAAAGATGTGCCATAGAAGATTAAAGATCAAATTTGGGAAACTCTATTGGTATGCAATTTATATTATTATGATCATACATATTTTTTTTTCCATATAAACTCATGTATTTTTCCTATCAATATATTATATAAAATTATTAATCATGTGTTTGTAGGAGACATTTGAGATGCCCAATGATAAAAAATTGAAAGAAAAATGGCTTAGATATGCTGAGGGACGTTGGAGGGTTTTCAAGACCAACCTCAATCGGTACATTTTCAGAGAACTACAAGGTGGACTCCCGTTGAGGACTCCCATATGTTGAGAACTACGTGTTTCTTGATGAAGATACTTGGGAGGCTTATGCCACATCACGTCAAACTCCTAAATTTTTGGTGAGTTAATTTCTTTATTATTGCATTAGTGTGGTCGGTTAAAAAAAATGATTTTTTTTTTTTGACACATTTACATGATGCATTATTAACGACTACATAAAATAAATATTATCAAAACTTTATATGTATATTATATACCATTTATTGTATTTATACATATATATGTGCAGGCGAAGGGAAAAAAAGAGTAAAAGAAACACAATCCTTGAATAAGTAGTGTCCTCATAATTTATCTTGGGCCGGTTATGATGGTTTGGAAAAAAAAAAATTATGGATAAGAAATACAGACCAGGAGAAAGGACAGACCCCCCGTCTAGTCGAATAAGTAAAAGCGATTTTCCTGTGAGGTTAGATGGAAGTTATGTCTCAAAGGTGGCTAAAACTATTGGTGACAAGATTATAAATAACTAGAGATACAAACTTCATTATATGTTTTTCTATAATAGATTTAAATATTATTTCTTGTGTTCATTGTAGGATTCTTTGGAAGAACAATCCTCCCAGGGAAATTTCAAACCTAGTGGTAGAAATGATATTCTTGCGGTGGCAATAGGAAAGCCGGAGCATCCTGGCCGTGTGAGGGGAGTCGGGCAGGGGATAGGTATTAAGGCCTATTTTTGGACGATCAAACGTCCTGGTACAAGTGTAGAAATGATTTCACAGGAGGAGTTAGAGGTACTCATAACTCAAGTAAAAGAGGAAAGCGAATGTGAAGACGAGGTGATGGTTGGTACTCTGACGGACACTGCACCTGCTCTCCAATAGTGCCGAGCACAAAAAGAAGTTGCGTTCCAACTTTGAATGTGCAAAGAAATGACGTGAAATATGAGTTGTATGTGGAGGACCCCAAAGTCGATTAGTGACATATGGTCGCCTCCACAACTTGGGGCCAACCATGCACCATCGAGAGATGAATGATGCTGAAGTAAGGTTTGTGAGGTCACGCATAATAGTTGGAGATGCTCGTGTTCCATACCCGACAGATGAGGTCGGTTTTGTGATAGATGCTCCAAATCAATTCATTGGTTGGACTAGAAAACTAGTGGTGCAAGATATAAAGGTAAATAAAATTCTTATAGATATATTTCCTAAAAATGTTAGATGCATTTAATATAGATGTTGTGGTGTTATGGTTTAATTTTATAGAAGATGTCAGCGAGAAAAACAAATGGATCTGAAACTCAAGATTGATGTGATAAGAACTATGTGTAATGCGACACTTGACATTACAGAACCAGTTTAAGGAGTTGTTAACATATAGCTCCCAACAATATATGAACTGGTTTTGTAATGTCAAGTGTCGCATTCCACATAGCTCTTATCACATCAATCTTGGGTTTCAGATTCATTTGATTTTCTCGACTGACTTCCTATATAAAATTAAACCATAACACCACAACAACATTTATATTAAATGCATATATAAGAACATTTTTACAATATATTTATAAGAATTTTATTTACCTTTATAACTTGCACCACTAACTTTCTAGGCCAAACAATGAATTGATTTGGAACATCTCTCACAAAACCTACCTCATCTGTCGAGTATGGAACACGAGCATCTCCAAATATAATGCGTGACACCACAAACCTTACTTCAGCATCATTCATCTCTCGATGGTGTATGGTTGACCCCAAGTTGTGAAGGCGACCATACACCACTAATTGCCTTTGGAGATCCTCCACATACAACTCATATTACACGACATCTCTTTGCACATTCAAAGCTAGAGGGTAACTTCCTTTTGTGCTCGACACTATTGGAGAGTCAGGTGCAGTGTCCGTTTGAGAACCAACCATCATCCTCATCACCTCCGCTTTCACCTACTCTTTATGATAACCTCTAACTCCTCCTATGAAATCATTCCTACATTTGTACAAGGACGATTTGATCATCCAAATGGCCTTAATACCTATGCCCTGTCCAACTCCCCTCACATAGTCAGGATGCTCTGGCTTTCCTATTGCCACCGCAAGAATATCATTTCGACGACTAGGTTTGAAATTTACCGGGAGGATTGTTCATCCAAAGAATCCTACAATGAACACAAGAAATAATATTTAAATCTATTATAGAAAATCATAAAAAATATAATGAAGCTTGTATCTCTAGTTACTTAGAATCTTGTCACCAATAATTTTAGCCTCCTTTGAGACATAACTTCCATCTAACCTCACAGGTGCCCTTTCCCATTTCTCATGGAAGAGAGGATGGAGATGGGAGGAAAGGATAATGGAGGGATCTAATGAGGCCTCTTTACTGGCCTTGTATTTCTCATCCATAATTTTTTTTTTTTCAAACCATCATAACTGACTCGAGATAAATTATGAGGACACTTATTCATGGATTGTGTTTCTTTTGCTTTTTTTTCTCTTCGCCTGCAGATATATATAATGGTATATAATATACATATAAAAGTTCTGATAATATTTATTTTATGTAGTCGTTAATAATACATCATGTAAATGTGTCAAAAAATAAGTCATTTTTTTAACCGACCACACTAATGCAATAATAAAGAAATTAACTCACCAAAAATTCGGGAGTTTGACGTGATGCGACATAAGCCTCCCAAGTATCTTCATTAAAGAAACACGTAGTCCTCAACATATGGGAGCTCACCCTGTAGTTCTCCAATGTACCGATTGAGGTTGGTCTTGAAAACTCTCTAACGTCCCCGAGCATATCTAAACCATTTTTCTTTCAGTTTTTTTATCATTGGGCATCTCAAATGTCTCCTACAAACACATGATTAATAATTTCATATAATATATTGATAGAAAAAATACATGAGTTTATATGGAATAAAAATATGTACAATCATATCATAATATTTATAAATAGCATACCAATAGAGTTTCACAAATTTGATCTTTAATCTTTTGTGGCACATCTTTTTCCCAATTATTTGCTAAGATGCTAACTTTGGTCCGAGCTAAAACGCCGACATAACTAGTAAAGCCATCGCAGATCTCTTTGGTTGGTTCATTTGGCTTCAAATGACAATCAAAGGATATGTTAATCTTTTTATCCCCGCTTTAAGGATAAATTTCTTCACGCGTGTTGCTTTGGGCCCCTCTTTTTACGAACACCCTTGTTGAAATGTGTCGACTCAGTCATAGGATTCGAATGAGCATCATCACCATTTAGATCCTCCATTTCTACACGAAAAAAAGTAAAAGATATCACTAAATAAATAACATGTAGCATAAATCATTTTACGATAAATAAAGTTGTATATCATTTTATTTGCATGCCGTGTCACTAAACAAGTAGGCTGGTTGTTTTTGTGTTCAGAGAGAGTATTTTCAATTTTACTAATGAAAAAAAAAAAAGAAAAAAAGAAAAATTTTCAAAGAATCTTGTTTTCCTTCTGAAGATCGATTTGCTAGGGTTACTAACATACTTTTGTAAAGCTAGAAAGACCATATTCACATACAAGGTCGATCAATGCAGACTATTCGTGAGATATGGTCGAATTACAAAATATTATGATTATCTTTTGAAATTAATACTTTCCCTTAGGTGAAGTGGTCTTGTGGAAAGATGATAATCTTAAGGAAATGTGGTCAATACCAAAGGCAATATTATAATCAGGTTATTTATCCATCCTTACAGAAAGAGATAGATAGATGGATACCTGCATTGATAGGACTCCATCGCTGAAATCTGAAAGGAGACGGGATATTGAGCACTGAATTAGTTGCCCCGCTGTTATGCCTGAAAAGTGGGACATACGCCCTCTGCAAAAGATTTTCAGCAAGTGCACATGGCTGTAGCTCACAATCGAGTCCTGGCTCAAGATTTGACCATTCAGATAGATTAACGGCGACTTTTGCGAGCGCAGTACATTCATCCCATTTCGGGCTACCTATATAAGCTTAACAGAAACCCCAGGCTTTTTCCCTTTTTCATTTAAGCTTTTTCCCTCAGTAGGAGAGTTTCCATCTTTTAGCCGGACGGATGAACATTGTGAGCACGAGTTCTGCTCTCTGTAACCAGTATGTAAACATGGGTGTTCGATTTCAGTTTTTCCAGTCAATAAATCTGCATTATTGATGTGAGGAAGATTTTCAAGGTGTGCCACAGATTTATCAAATGCATCATTAAGTCCATATCCAGATAAAGAATAAGCACTCAGTTGAGTTGATTGTTTACAGATCCAATGCTAAGCTTTAAGCTGCTTTCCTCATGGCTACTAAGATTATTTTCAAAAGTGGCGTGCAACGATGAGCCACACAAGTCAAGTGCACCATGATAATTCAGAGAAATCCATCCGTAATAAGCGTCTTCCATGCCCGTGACAGTTTTACCCACTCCCTTTTGCACATAAAATGGGAAGTCTTTAAAATCGACCATGCATTATCAAGAAGCAAATTGGAGTCTGCAGGCGGTAGCTTGCATACTCGAGCTGTAGCATATAGAAAGAGAGAGGCTGACTTATGCGACTTTTTCGGTATTTGCTTCTCGGCCCATTTAATGTGGGGCTTAATTACTTTTCTCATACCATTTTCTGGATGATGAAAATCTCAAATTAGCCTTCTTAGGGCTAGAATAGGTAAAATTATGGTGAGAACCAGGAATAGGAGGCAAACCAGATGGTTTATACAAATCTGAAGCCTTTGGGTACGACAAACGCAATGCTGTAGATGAAAAAAAACTTTGATAATTTACTGAACACCATGTTATCGAGTATCAGAAGTTTGCAATATAAAATAATCTTTCATTTCAGACGCCACTGGCCCATTTATCAAAAGTCATGACCTGTGTGAGTTCTACAGTCCTTACAAGCAAGATCAACTGGAATGAATAATATGAAACCTGCAGATAACAGGAAGAAACAAAAGCACGGTATTGTTGGAAGAATAACATAAAACGGCAAATATCGCTAAGATACACACTATATTATCAACAATGATTGAAATGAGATAATTTGTGCACAAAGGAATTATATAATCCCCACAAGTACAGAAAACGTAATTTGAAGTTTCAACCATTATTGAAAATGTTACTATGTTACAAGGAGAACAATATACAACAGCACCTGATGTCAGAACAAAGATATATACTATAAATCATTCAGATGTTAGAACTCAATACATAGTCTATTTTTAACTAGATAACATTTTGGAACAAAATTTCCAACCCTTTTCTGAAATTTTCGCAATAACTCTAGGATCGAAATTACACAAAATTCTACACAAAACTCAAAAGACTCCATCAATATCACGCTAAGAAAATCAACTGTAACCCAATATTGATTAACACGTCATACACAACCAAGATCGTGAATAAAAACCATAGATCTTGAATGCCACACACAGGAGAGCAAGTATAACATAAATTACATCAAATATGAACATAAATATCAGAGAACTAACCATCAGATCATTACGAAGTTAAATTTCGAAACACAGTCCAGAAAATGCCTTTTTGCGGGCCTTATGTGGCAGATCCAATATCCAAAATGGTGCTCTTACTTTCAATTGAAACAAACAATTTGTAACCCACCTGCATCTGCGTGTTCAAACCAGACCGTCACACACACTCTCTCTCTCTCTTTAAGTAAGTTTGTTAAATGTTTATCTTTTTGTTTGGTACACGTTATATGTATTTATACAATATTTAAATTTTTATAAAGATATTGGATGTGTTACATTTTAAATTTCGACTATATGCAAATATATAATGTAAATATAAATTATTTAACTTACGTATGAATCTTTATATTGATGCCATAAATTTTAATGGATAATATAATGTGTAATTTAGAGGGACCATATATTTACTTAGTTAGAAAAGTATTATAATTATTTTTATTATTATTATTATTATTATAGCAATTGTTTATGTGATTTTAAGGTGTTTAAAAATGACACTCATGCCAATTAACTAATATTAGATAATAATCGCTCAAAAAGACAAAAAATATTTTATTTTAGGAAAAGTATTTTAAATAAAAAATCTCAAGTCTTAGTAGCTCCGCTAAATGGTGATTCAGAATGAGTGAAACCACTGCACCCCGAAATAGAACTATCACCACTATTACTTACAATGGGAGTATCACTGCAGATTTGAGACTGAAGAAATGCACGCCGTGGTGGCAAAATATGGGTCTATATGCACTAGAAAATGATACAAGTTCTAAGAAGAAGAAAGATACCCCATTTGGTCTGGGACGCTTTAACATTTTTTCAATGCTTTAATTCTATCCTAGTTAATCCTGATTCGACATTAGAAGTACATAGTTCCACATACTATTTAATGTAAAATTATAATCAATTAGTATTAGTAGTAATCTGGCAAAGGTTGCGTAGCAGAGATATTAATCACATTCCTGGTCACCGTAAATTTTATTTCGTCCGACCTCCTCCTAATACCTTTGAATTCTCAACGGAGTGGCTACACGAGCTACCCAGCCAACGTAAAAACCCCGGATCAAACGTCAAGTATGATGCACTTCTCTAGGAATGGAATAAACACCCACTTCATATGGTGAAGCTGACTTCCTATTCACAGCTCCTCGGACATTTCAAGTTGTCCAGCTGCTCAGCCCCACCGGTGGCTGACATAGGTAGGCATCACGTATCGCGAATGGCCACCTTGCTACGCTACATTTATTACCTTTTCCCACGCTCATTTCTCATCTCGTCATTTATTAATATGTAGAAGCTTTGTTCAGTACCATCGCTACCGACCCCAACGCCAAACCCAAAAAAACTCAGTATGTCGTCCCTTAACCTCATCAGGTCGTCGACCTAGAAACTCCAGGCGTGACCAAACACCCACTCTACTGCAAGTCGCCGCAGAAGTCCTCCGCGTCCAAGCGTCAAAAGACCAACGCTAAGGGGAAGGAAATGTCCCAGACAAAGGGAGACAAGGATGACGAACAAAAGGCCTGCTCGACTGCCACTCTGGAACAACCGAAGTCTTTTGCTGGCAATCGCGATGTGACAGTTATGAGCTGCTATCTCTCTTCCATCTTTCCTGAGGGCGAGACTGTTTGGTGGACGACCAAGGAGAAACGAGCTGGAGCCACCATTTTTCACCTTGTCCAAGTATCATGTGTACACAACCTAAGCAATAGATAGCGCAAACTTCCTACAGGGTTATTTTCTTCAACAGACATTGGCTGACTTGGCTCCGATCCTTCATGAGCCCTTTTGAAGGAGATTTGGCCGAGATGGAGGAATTTAAGGATGAGGTAGCCGAGGAAAAAGCCCAGCTCGTCTGCCTATTGGAGGCCTTTGAACTTCAAAAGGGGGAGATGGAGAAGCTGAAGGCTCAACTTACCAACCGGGATGCCGAGCTGAAGGCCAAAACAACCGAGCTAGAGGAATTCTGTCTCTCCACGAATCCACGCATTGATAGCCCGCGAAGAAGGCCAAGTCTTCTTTCTCTCCTCTATCTCTGGCGCGAGCTTCATTGACCATTACCGGACTGAACTGCTGGCGTACTTCAAACAATCTACTCAATCCCTTGGTTGGATCTTCCCCGCATGCAACCAGTATTTCAAAGAGGGAGTCATGCGCACTCGCGCCCAAGCCGTGGTCCAGGGCTTCACTGGCACATAGAATGAGGCCGAGCTAATCAATGGTCTCCTAGAGCCTGAGGGATGGAAGAGACAAGTCACTCCTACTACACACCCTTGGTGGGAGCCAGTCTTGGAGATTGCTATGGGTCGTGCCAAGCTAGCGGCTGAAGGTATGGGCGAAGAGGAACAAGGCACGGGCGAGGAGCAAGAGAAAATGTCTTCCCTTAGAAATTGTTTGTTTTTTGTTGGTATTCTATATGTCAGTCCTTTGTTTTGGTGGGCATGTAACTTGGACATTTATTGAATGCTTTATCTTATTTTGCTTTTATCTATTTTGTAAGCCATTTTGCTTACCATTCGCTCTTGCGTGGTGTTGTCGGTTATATATTTTTATGCACGCATACATTTTGTTTCAAGCTCTATGAGTTTAAGTGGCATCGTCAGACGGGCTGCCGAGCTCATCAGACATCAAAAAAAGGTTGGTGCCGAGTTTTGTTTTTTCCTCTTGTGTAGACTACTGTTGTAATTCATTTTTATGCGCCTTGGCTTTATGCCGAGCATGCTCCTTTCTAAAATTGTAGTAATCCTGATCTCCTCTCTCTTTTGCTTTGTTGACCGAGCGTGCTCCTTTCTCGCGTTGTTTGAGTCTCCATCCATTGGCCCACCAGAAATCATGTATATAGTCTCCTCATCGTCATCCTTGTCGCCTCCTTCTACAGAATCCTCCTTACACCTCCTTTTCTACTTCCCCTGCAATCTGTCTTGATAGACAAACTATTTAAGGTGCCTTACTCGAATAAGGCGCTCAATATCGTCCTTAAGGTGTCGATAGTCCTCCGTTGTGTGACCATAATCCTTATGAAATGGAAAATATCTCCTTGACTTTGGCTGACCTTGTCCATGTCACCTCTTTGTCATCTATCTTCTTCTCATTAGCAACCAACAACTCTCCGACCTTAGCGTATAATGGCTTAAAATTATGAAACCTCTTGCCTCCTGCAATAGGTCGATCTTTCCACTTGTCCTCACGACCTCGATCATTTCTATTACGCCCCTCCTCCCTTGGCGATCCCCTTCTTGATGAACCTTTCTTAGGCGAGTTCGTCTTCCCCTTGTTTGACTCTGGGCGAGTCATCTTTTCCAATTTAGTGAACTCCGCTTCCGTCTCCTCGAGGTTGATATACTTCTTACACCGCCTTAGTACTTCATCATATGTACGAGCGGGGGTTTTTACCAATGATGTTCGATAGGGCACAGCTTGCAAATTCTTATCAATCCACCTGCCTTGACCTCGTCCGAGGCCGACGGAATCTCCAACCACGTCTGATTGTATCAAGCAACATACTTTCACAACGACTCTTTCTCCCCATGCCTCATCGCCATCAGAGTCAAGTATGTCTTCTCCTGCGCCACCACACTTGAATACTGATTCGTCAGTTTCTCATCAAAATTCTTGAAATCTTTGATCGACCCTAGGGGGAGCTGGTGGAACCTGTCGAGCGTGTCTCCCCTCAAGGTCGAAAGAAACGCCCTGATCTGGTCAGAATACCCATGCATAACTGCCATGTTCTCGAACGTCCTCACGTGCCTTGATGGGTCGGATGACCCGTCAAATGCCAAACTCGTTTCCTTGAAATTCACCGGCAATGGTGCCGCCAATATCTCCCTCGAGAACAGGTGTCCCCGAGCACATCCCTCTGGTCGACCATCCACCTTGGCTTGTTGTTGACGCAGCTGCTCAGCGATCCTCTCCATCTCTCGATCTCGTGGAGCTCCTTCTCCTCCATAGCTTGACACGTCCTCCTACGTGTTATGTTGTTCTACCACCACCGTGGTCGGCACGGTCGCAGCATGAGAAGTGTTGTTCGTCACCTATTGCACCGCATGTGCCGCTGCATTAGCCATGACACGCTCCATCTCCTTCCTGGCCATCGTCACCACCTGTTGACCAGGGCGTTGCATCTTCTCTACTGGTGGCATCGCCACCGCTCCAACATGTTAGTCCTCCCGCCATCTCTAGTTGTGATGGTGCAAGCACCATCATCACCTGTGTCACCCGAGCCTGCTGCGTCTGGCTCGAGCCTACATTCGCCCCTGGAATCGCCGATGAACTCCCTAAACCTTGAGGAGCATGTATTGGGGTCACCAGGGTCTGAGAAGGTATGGAGAAACCCGGAAGAGGGCCTTCTCCGATTGGTCGTGCCGTCGTCCATGCCTCATCGAACAACGATTGTAAATTCATTCTTAGAATTTTGTTTGCCATAACCAAGCAGTTCGAAGAACCTCAGCACACAACCTTCCGAATGGAAGTTCCCACAGACGGCGCCAAATGGTAACGTCGAACACTCCGATCGGCTGGAAATCGACTTGCCTCTTTCATCCTCGTCGATAAAACGCCGAGTACTTGCAAAAGCTCTCACATTGGAGGGGTTTTTTAGTGAATAGCCTCAGATGTTTAAGTCAATATCACTTCAAAACTCTGGTCTCAAAGAGTATAATGGAAATCGTATGTAAAATCGTAAAACTCACCCTTATATATAGAGGTGGGTACCTGCTCTAGAAGCTGCCCGGATTAGCTGAGTTGGCTGCCCAAGAGCTGCACGGCCTGCCCGATAGTACAACACACACTGGAAGTGTGTCAGAGAAGGTTATTCAATATGGCCAATCAGACCGCGCCACGTGTCTTTCGCACTTGGGGGTTTGATTCCTCTAAGATCTCCTCGAAGGCTCTAGTGTTCGACCAAGTATAGGTCGGTCTGCTAATTGCTCCAAGTCTGTGAAGTGGTCGATCCTATGACCAATTGCGCGACAGGTTGATCTCCGACCAGCCTCTCCACGGGTTTGGGCTCGACCTGTTCTCCCAACACCTGTTCTCAAGTCAGAGGATCACTCATGTACTATTGCAACATGAAAGTTCTTATTCAATAGTTAAAAACTTCCATCTAAGAAGTCTCACCGGGCTATGTTCAGTGACCTTGTTCTCCAACAAGCACCTGCATATATGCATTTACATTCACACGCTAATGTTGATGTAATGCAACGTCCTCATCCAACGAGCATGCATCATATGCACAAGTCTTACCGGGTTATTCAATATCTTGTCTCAAAACACCCATTGACTTGGAACTTATTTAAGATCATAGCTTTAAAGACATGTTCCGTGATTATTATCAAATGCGCAACCATGCCTCATGGATGAAAACAATCTAAAGCCTTTATCATATGTGCAAATAAATAACAAATGCAAAGACATAAGATAAAGTGATGCCTCAAAATAATATAATTTCTATTAAATTGTCTTTACAAGTAGAAAAAGATCCAGTCATATTGGAACGCCGGATATTCTACTCTAACAATACATTCATAATATAATATAATTTTGAACATTATAAAACTTAAAAGAGAAAATTATGCCCTGCACTTAAGTTATCATTTTTATTTAAAGAATTATAGCCCATACGTATTTATTTTCAGATTTACTAAATTGATCAACTTTATATGCAAAGATACCTAAAGTCTGATTTTTAAATCAATATTATTTTGTAAATTATAAAAGCACAATTTTAGGGAACTCTATCAGTTACTAAAAACTCCTATTCCTATGTTTATGGTAATAACCTCAGTGATGAAATTGAAGATTTTTCTAGTGAGAAAGAAAAGGAGGTGCAAAAATTGAAGCATAAAAGCAAGAAAATGAAGTTTAAAGATGAAGAATTTCACATTCCTCAAAGAAGAGGACCAAATCTACTGTCGGTCGGAGCAAGCCCAACGAAGATTTACAAGGGCTGGCGGCTTGACGCGAGCGTCGTTGGTGAAGGTGATGTTAAAAGGGCCGACGGTCCCCAACTCCGACGCGCCAATGGATGTATCATCAGTGAAGGAGGTGCAAGGTCGGAGAAATTCGCAAGAACAGTAGGAGAAGTACACTAGCGAGCATATATCGGGATTTTCAAATGGGCAGTATATGTTGAGTATATAGAAAATATATTTTTAGTTTATAAACATTTTATATTTTGTATATTAGAAGATTTTGCGGAAACATTTGATTTTGATGTTCCATATAAATTTTTTTTTTTTCGGAATTCGTGTTTATAATAGGTCGTCATGTGTTTGATACAAATTTATAATTTGTATATGTTACAGTATTTGTTTGGTATATGCCACGGTAAATTAGTGTAGTTCCAAACTTGTTATGTAAGGTATATAACACGGTATACTAGTTGTACACTAAACCCAATCCTTAGTATATATGTATTATTTATAAAAATAATATATTGTAAAACATATATTGAATGACAATAAAAAAGATAGATAAACATATATTTTTGGCTTATAAGACATGGATATAAGCTTTCCCATCACATAATACCTTGAACACCTTATCCCTGAATTTCTTGGACCTGAACAAAAAAAAAATAAAAATCAATAGTATATAAAATGTTTATAAAATGTATATAGTACGTTTATATATCAAAGACTTTTTTACAGTAAATCTCGCGACAACTCTGGCATACATTGGAGGGCATGGGACAGAGTGACTCTCCCTAAACTCAAAGGTGGTCTGGGTTTCCTTGATATCAGACTGTTTAATGAAGCCTTAATCTGTAAACACCTTTGGAGGATTGCCACAAACACCAACCTCTTGGTCAGTCAAATTCTCAAGGACAGATACTTTTCTGATTGCTCCATTCTGAAGGCTGAGAGAACACAAAGAGTGTGTGAAAGTTGAAATCAGGGATGGCTCATCAACAAGAATTGAAGATTTGAATTGGGTGCCAGAGTTAAAAAAGCCACATCCTTGTCTGATAGACATTGCCAGGGGACATTTGATTTGGGTTAAGGACTTGATCTCTAATGATGGGAAGGAGTGGAACACTTGGCTGGTGGATCAGGTCTTTGATGCTGAAGACAGCTCTGCAATCCTCAACATTAAAACTTTGAATCCATCAAGACCTGATAGGTGGCTGTGGGGCATCTGCCCTAAGGGACAGTTTTCTGTTGCCATAACTTACAAGAACCTTGCAGCCCAGAAGATCATTCAGCTGGATATTCCTGAGTCAAGCTCAAGTACCATTAATAATAAGCTAATCTATAACAGATGCTGACAATTGAAGATCCAAGGAAAGCTTAAACATTTCCTCTGGAAATGCATCACTAACACTCTACCAGTTGCAGTAAACTTGAGGAAAAGAGGAGTGGACATTAACCCCATTTGCACAATCTGTGGAGACCTTCCAGAGACAGTAGAACACCTGCTGTTTTCATGTACAAGATCAGTTAGGATATGGGACAAAGCTCAGGTGCAATGGGATGGGCTACAAAATCTGACACATTCCTTTAAAGCTTGGTGGAACCAAATCAGTTCAATCAACTAGTTAGAGCTAGTGAAGGATAGAATCCAATTGTCCACCTACTTGCTGTGGTGGCTTTGGAAATCCAGGAATCATTGGGTGTTTAACAAATCTTTGATGCCGGACCACATAGTACTTGAAGCTGCACATAAAGATTGGATCGATTTCTCTTCAGCTGCAGGTGCTCCCTCAGGCTGTGTTGGATAGGTTTTGTGTGTCAGTTAGTTTCTGTTAGTTGTTTTCCTTTTCCTTTTCTGTTATTGGGATTATGTATTCTAGCTAGGCCTTATGGCAGTGGTGCGATACGTAGTTCTGATTTTTTCTTGGTTTTGATTTTGAGGTTCTAGGTACTTTCTATAGTACCTCTCAGTTTTATTTTTTTTCCAGTTGGTTGGGCTTTGCCCATTGTACTCGGACTTGGTCCGCTCCATTTTAGTAATACTACTCCTATCGTTCTGGCAANCCTTTTCATCGATATATTAGTTTTTTTTGTTTTGTTTTTAATTGATGCGAGTCCGTTACGCTATTTAAGGGGATAAGGCCATTATTATTTTTGGTAGGTGAAACTCATGGTTAATTGTAATCTCATAAGTTAAGCAAATTAAGGGGATATGGCCATTTTTTTTCATGGCTAATGCCAATTATTTTGCTAGAGTTAGGTACTAACTCAATATCTTTTACATAGGTATTATATATGCAATTAAAGACAAAAAGTGCCGTAAGAGTCTAAATTGGCTAACGTTAAATAGATAGTGTATGCAAAGGATGCGGATGTTTCTGGGCCGACCCCAAATTTTATAGACTCGACGACCCATTATAAGCCCACCGCTTGATAGCTAGTTTGGTATTAGAGAATCGAGAGTAACCCACATGAGAAGAGATAGAAGGCAATAAGTATGATGTACATAAAGACAAAAAAAACTATGTTGAAGGAGCTTTACTGGTGCAATAGTATTCATTCCAAGTATAACAGCAAAACAAAAATTGCACAACATGACTTTCCACTGATTAAAATTACCCAGAATGATTTCATCTCCTGAAAAGAAAACAAAGCCACAACTTGTTTTTACCTGATGGACACCCCATTTTCACACTTGACAAATAGCAAATTTATAGAACAAAATAAATTGTTCTACATACAGCTTATGTGTAGTGAAGTTTGTTGATTTATACGCGACATTAACTAACTTTTATTCAATGATAATTTGTGACAGTCCGACTCTGGGATCACTCTCTAGTTGTCCCATATTTTTGTTGCAGCATCCTCCTCCGTGGCAGTGTTTTGTTTCCGAAGTCAAATGAACCTCAACAGTAGCGTGATTTTTCGAATGTTGATGTTGTTGATGATTGTGGCACTGTGAATGTTGATGGTTGTGAGACTCTGAATGTTGATGCTCATGATGATGATGATTTGTTAAGCTACTCTTTGTGCAGCAACTCTGTCTCTGGGTACTCGATTTTCCTCCGCAGTGATTGTGCTTTTCATGATGATTTTCGTGCATTACCTGAGAAGGAGGGCAATTCCGTAAGGGTGTGTTTGTTTATAAATTTTATTACTAGTACTCAAAACTTGACTCAACATTAATACAACCCTACTATCATTAATATTATCAATACAATTAAATAATATCACTCAATCATTCTTACACATCACATCAACTCTAATTTACTATTTATTCACTCACATAATTTTAACTGACAATCACTTCACATCATATCTCTCACACTTTTACATTAAATCAACTTTAATTATTTTGTTATAAATAATATTTTAATATAAATTAAAAATCTCACTGGCTAAACCAGATTTTTCAAAATTACCCATTGTTAACCAAAAAATCTCATTTTGACATTTTTTTCAAATTAATCATGATTAACCAAAAAATCCATTTTGAGCGTATATTATTATATCCAAACACACCCTAATAGATCTATAACGATAGTTAGAGTGCATAATATAGTAGTTTTACCTGCCCATCCAACTTCTGTGGTGTCACACAAGGTTGGCCCTTTTCTCCACAGCAAGCGTGGCCTGGGGATTCCTTTGGAGAGTGGGCATGGGTGTGGGGCGTGGCAACTCCCCTCAATAGCAGCATGCTGTTGAATATGACGAGCAGGCATGTGCCCACGTCTGCTAGCACCGCAGCCCAGACGAGTGGGTGGCCGGCGGCCGCCAGCCCCACGATTGCGGCCTTAGTGGACACCGACAGGGCCACGTTCTCTATGATCTTGCGCCGGACGCGCCTAGCGAGGCGTGCGGCCTTGGGGATGCGGCCAATGTCGTTGGACATGAGCACGATGTCCCCAGTTTCTGTAGCCAGTGCCGACCCAGACACACCCATCGAGATGCCCACGTCTGATGTGGCCAGCGCAGGGGCATCGTTTGACCCGTCCCCAACCATGGCTGTGGGCCCCACAGTCTCTTGGAGCTCTTTGATAATATTTTCTTTGTCCTGGGGCAGGAGCTCAGCATGGACCGTCTCTAGGGCTCCTCCTAACTATATGACATCAAAAAAATGTGAGAGAAAGAAAAATGTAATTTATTGTTTCTGATGTGTAAGATTTATAGAATTGGGGAAAAAGAGTGCGGTCCCACGCAGATTAAGAACACCATAAGAGGGTGGACCTAGGTGCACCATAGTGAGGTTCCATCCCAAAATCAATTGGTGATGGAAGGAGCAGCTGACTGGGCATATAAGTTAGGCCTATTTTTCCTAGAGAATAAATGTGAGACAACTCGCAAGTTATGTTCCAACATGATGAAATTATAATGTAATAGGTATGAAAGCTTCAATTTTAGAATGGAATTGATATGTTTGACCTGATTTTTTGCATGGTTGGCAGCTTCATAAGAATCCCCAGTCAACATAACAGGCTTGACGCCCATTGACTTGAGCTCCTTAAGTGCTTCCTCGGCTCCCGTTCGGCACATGTCTGATAAACAGAATATGCCGGCTCGAGAGGAGCCCAGGAAAACATACCCAACCGACTTTCCCTCTGTGTCGTAGCCTTCCAGCTTAGGAAGATCAACACAACCTGCTCGAGAAGCAATTTTCCCATTCCCGACATATATATCGAGATCCTCAATTCTCCCGTGTATCCCTTCCCCTGCAAAAATCTCGAAGCTCTCCACTTTCTCCGGCTCTGGGTGGACACCACGCGCCCTTGCAAACTCAACCAGGGCCACTGCCATTGGGTGACTCGACTTGCTCTCGATACTTGCAATCCTGATATAT
>BKCP01007848.1:516160-529295 GCA_008636005.1 Striga asiatica | reverse complement strand
TATATATATTGTTAAACGAGTCAACAAATTATACTTTCTGAACAAAAAATAGCTTATAGACAGAACTGTATTAGTTACAGTATTTAGAAGAAGAACAGAGAGAAAGAAGAAATATTATTACCAGTACAACAATGTATGGAAGCTAAGATTATCGTGAAGAGATCTAAAATCAGCCACGAGGAATTCACCCCTGGTTATGGTGCCGGTTTTGTCGAAGGCCATGATCTTTACTCGAGCGAGGGTCTCGAGATGCTCGGCTCCTTTAACTAGGACTCCGAATCTTGCTGCTTTGGAGAGGGCACAAAACATGGCGACCGGCGTGGATAAGAGAAGAGGACATGGGCAGCCACTAACCAAAATGACTAGGGAGAGATGAAACCACTGTTTCTTATTGTGGACTGGGAATGCAACCGGGACAAGGGCCAGAGAAGTTGATATCACCACTATGGCTGCATATGAATTTAAATAAAGTTAGAATCCATTTTATAAGTAAATAGTGTATGGTGACCGATTATGTTTTTTGCCGTAATTTGGTCTACAAATTTTATGTTTAAACTCGACTTTTATTCCTTGAATTTTTCGTTTTTCATGTTTTTCGGCAGAGAAAAATTACACGTTATTGCGCTACCCTCGATGGTTGGAAATTCGGAAGTGTAGTAAAAATTTGTCTTGGTGTGCAGAAAATTACAACAACTACTTGCAAAATGGCAAAACAGTACATGGTTTTAAGGAGCACAAAATCCCTACATTACATTAGCAAACATGAAGGACAAACTTTAGGCTACATTTGTTTTGAGGGATTTGAAATCCCTTGATTTTTCAAAATTTTTGAAATATAAATTCTTTACTTGCGCTTCAATGTGTTGAAAATATTATAAATCAATTATGTAGCTCGCACCGATGGTGTTGACTCGCGGTAGTGATGAACTTAAGTGATCGCGGACGGCGTGGTCGTCAACGGTGATAAACAGTGAATTTCAAATGACTGGGTTTATGAGTCATTTAAAATCCATCAAAATAATGACTAAAACATATCTAGCATGAATTTGAAATCCTCCAACTTCCATTACCATCCCAACATTCATGGAGATTTGAACTTGTAAATTTAAAATTTATAAATTTCAAATCCCTCAATAAATCCTTCAATCCAAATGTAGCCTTAATGTTTTTTACTTCTGTCCCAAGGGGTTTAGTTGAGAAACCTACAACTAAGACTAGTAAGTAGAAAATAACCCAGTTATCTTTCACAAATACACCTTAGTTTTTGCATGTCTCTCAAAAGCAACCTTAAAAGGGGTGTTTGTAGTATAAATACAAACCTCAAAGTGTGCATGTTCAGATTCAGAACAATGGCATAAGTGAAAAATCCCTAGATTTAGACCTAAACAAACACTTAACAAAACTAAAATATTCTTATTTCATTAGCATAGCGGAACATGGGCTTTATCATGCAAAATACTTGGAAGGTTCGCTCACCTGGCGTGTAGTATTTGGCACACTTATCTATAATTCTCTGAGTTCTCGATTTCTTGTTTTGAGCATCTTCCACAAGCTTCGCCATTCTCGCCACCACACAATCTTCAGCCATCGATGTGGTTTTAACCGTAATATACCCTGAAAAAATATACGCGTGTAAGAAAAAAGTTTTTTTTTTCTCTTTCTTAACCATCACATTGTCACTAAGTTACTGATTAGTGAAAAACTTTGCACTGATTGCCTTTTTACCATTGAGATTGATAGTGCTGGCCCAGACAGTGGACTCTTTTTGCTTTGAAACAGGAAACGACTCTCCTGTTAAAAACTTCTCGTCAACTTCACAATTACCATCTACAACTACCCCATCTATAGGTATGACTTCACCAGCCTTCACGGCTAAAACGGTGTTTAGTTTGACTTCATCAGCATTGACTTCTTCGCCTGTATCGGCTAGGACTGCTCTTTGGGGAACCACAGTGGCTAATGATGACATCACCGCAGTTGCCTGAATGGAATTATTTATTATTACAAGGAAAGATAATGTAATCTATAATTAAATAAATACTATAATTTTGACGGTTTTGCTGTGAAGCCAACAGTTGGCTCCATAGTGGAGCCAACCTTCTATATATAACAACAAGTAAATCATACCATATTATAGTATTTATTTAAGTAATATAGAATATGGTATTACTTACTTGTTGTATATAGAAAGTTGGTTGGCTTCATAACAAAACCGTTCAAACTACTTTACTTGATTAGGAATTATGATGAATCAAGGAGAATATTATATTATGGTTTAGTATAGTAGTACATGAACGTGTCGTTTTTTGGTTGGCAGGAGTGAAAATCTGACTATTGTTACATAAGACTAGTATTCATAAATTGTAATTTTAATCCACTATTCTAACTTTTTCGTCCTCTTCAAATTGCGCTTTTTATTTCCATCTCGTATGTTTGCAAAAATGTTACAAAAACGTCTTTGCAAGACAGAAAGGACCTTTTTGTTGCGAAAAAGACCTTTTTGTGACCTTTTCGCAAATATACGGGACGAAAATAAAAAACACAATTCAAAGAGGACGAAAAAGTTAGGGTAGTGAAACATATAGGACTAAAATTACAATGTACTCTATTCAGTTATGCTGTTGTCAGGGGAAGACCTTATGACTTGCTCTTGACTCTAGCCACTCTGCTACAGTAAATAGGAAAACAATAGTTGCAGCTTCCCAGTAATCATGAAGGGCAATTGACCCTGAAACTGAAAATTGGAGTACGATTTTGTTACGGAATAATATATATATATGATAGATATATACTGTAAGTCACCTGTCTTGATGAAAATGTATTACAATTGACATATAGTGTAGTAAATTAGTAAGAATATGCATACCTGCGATCAAAACAAGAATATTGATGTCGATGGTGAGATTGCGAAGTGAAGCAAGAGCCTTGAGAGTGATGGGCACAATCCCAACAGCTATTGCACCTATGGCTAGCCATCTAAGAGGGCTGTAAAAGTACTTCAAAAATGAGAGCATTAGTAGTAAACCACTTATGACAGCATAAGGGCTCGGCCATTTGTTCTTGTAGCTTGTTTTGCCGTATGCTCTGATGTTCGCCTCTAGCCTAGCTTGGTTCAGTGCCTTAACTGCGCCACACAACAGCATTCAAATTAAACCCAAAGCATGAAAAATAATGGTGTGCATGAAAATGAAGTCCCAATAAGTTGATTTTACAAAAAAGAAAAAGTCAAAATAAAAAGAAGCCAAAAAGTTATGTACTTTGAAGCGGAAAATATTATGCACGTATTTAGGAAAGCCCAATTCGATTTAGTTTTCAAACATGTCACGAAATTAGTGTACAGTACTCTTGGACCGAATTGCAATCTCAAAAATATATTGTATATTTTGGAGTTGGCCAGAATTTGAGGATGCTTTTGCGATTATCCGAATGGTTAGGCTGACTTTCGGGCAAGCAGTCCTTGGATCGAATTCTATGAGCATGTTTGTGTGAACTGTTTCCAATTTATTGACAGAAGTGTGAGCACATACGCAATAAGAGCGAATGAGTGTGAAAACTTGTGTGTGTTAAGTATAATGGGACAATTAAACCTGAGAAGCACCCATTATCTGGTTATTGATTGTAATAAATATTAATTTAATGATAAATTTTAATAAATGTTAAAATTGATTAAAAATAAAATAACAATGTAATTATGTAAACATGTTAAAATTAAATATAGCAATTCCAAATTAAGCTTGACAAAAATATAAAAATACTAAAAAGTAATAAAAATCAAGTATTTCGGCTGTAACCGATATTTTTCAATATGAAAACAATATTTTTTCAATATATTGTAAAAAAATGGTATTTATAAGATTATCATACCGGTCGAACTATCGATATCTAGTGCTACTAGTAATATGGAATGGTGTTGTACAGTTTTGAAAACATTAATTAGAAGTATAAATTGAACATTTTTGGACGCCACGATTTGTTAGTAAGTATCAATAACTTTTTTAACCCATGCTGTGCTGAATTACACATAAAAATATTAAAAACATGGCCACCCTCGCATGGGACAAAAATCCGGAAAACCTGAAACTATTCGGTGCACACGTCATGTGCTCTGCTCAGCAAGCTCTCAAAAGAAATAAAACAAATAAATATGAAAAATAAATATTAAAAGGAATATCAATAACTTATATCCTGTAATCTCATGATGAATTCTTATATTCACTTCCAACCGTTTTCTTCTAATTAATATATATAACTAATATATATATATATATATATATATATATATATATATATATAATGGTATCAACTACTAGGAAAAATATTAATCTCATCCTATATATACATGTTGTATCCAGGACAAGTAATTTTTAAGCATTGGTCCATTATCCATTGACAATATTTTATCCTTAATTTAGCCCAGTTTTGATCGAGATTACGTTTATTTTTCATGTTTCTGGCGCATAAATTTGTAATCTCAAATATTACACATGCCAATTTTTTGCTCATATGAAATCCCCTATATCTCTTTAAACTATATTCTCGTCAAAATTAAGATAAATTGGCAACAATTAGTCGGACCTAATATCATAATTAAAGATTTTGGACCACACGTCAACAGAAAAGTGGCTACTTAGAAAATTGTCCCTAAAAAGGATTTCCAAAAATTGAATTAGTACTAAATCAACACATTTTTTTGTGTGTGTGGAAATTAAGTGTGTTTGGCTCGTCTTATTATTTTAAAAAAAATCATATTTATATTTTAATATGTTATTATTTTATTGATAATTATTTTTTAGAATATCACATTTCAATATAATAAAAGCTATATAAGTTGAAAAAAGTGTAACTGCGCAATAGTTTGGTCTCTCTAACATGAGTATTAGTGTATGACTGTGAAATGAACTTATGATTAAAGATTTATGAGAGATGGTTATAATCTACATACATACCTATTTGAATCTGGGATGTGATGAGAGAATCGTGAACGACAATCACTGTCTTGGTCGGGACTATAACGGAAAAGTCCTTAACGCCGTCAAGCGAATTGAGTATCCTCTCCACTAACGGAACTTCAGATGAACAGCAAAGTCCCACCACGTCAAAATAGCTTTTCTGAAACTTTCTCTCACCACTTTTGTCAGTGGACTCCATTTCTCAAACTTCCTCTGCACAAAAAACTTCAAAATTACATAATCTCGTGCGCCAAATTATACCAGAGAAGCAAAGACAAACAACTCAAACATTAACAAACACATGCCTACAAAACAGTTTTCTGTCTCAATCTGCACGAGTGTGCGGTGTTCTAATCTTACAAAAACAGTTTCGATGGTAAAGCTAACCCTTTTTTTTTTCTCTAACGAAAGCTGCTTGAAGCTAAATTCCTATTTAATTACGGTTTAGTTAAAATTGATGTAAATAAAAAGGAAAATGAAAAAGCGCGCGGCCGTTGGTGTAGATTTTGATAGAAATTATTCCTGGGATTCTTACTAACACATATCAGGTAATGTAAGAGAATAATTCTCCACACCTCCTAAATTGTCTTTGAGGGGATATAAATAGCGTGTGAAAGTGCGAAACTGGAATCCACGTGTGCTATGCACTTTAAAATAAGTGTGCAAAATTTACCTAGAAAATATATTTGTAGGTAAGGCGTGGTACTATTTACCGTCCCCATTTTACTAGTTACTGCTTCTTTTGAACGATTTTGCCCTTTTCATTTTTTCTAAACATCTCAGAGGAAAGTACACGGTGAAATGTCGTCAAATTCGGAGGTACGAAAAATGTTGTGTCCGGCCGCCGAAACCGGACGGCTTTTAGCCCGTCCGGCCGCCGGAACCGAACGGTTTTTAAGCTGTCCGGCCGGCCGGTTCGGACGGGCTAAAAGCCGTCCGAAAAGTTCGGCCGGTCGGAACCGGTCCGTTCGGTTCGGCCGGTCGGATAATTTTTTTTTTTTAATTATTATGTTATATATTCGAAATAATTATGTTATAAATTGGACTATATTATTATGTTATAAATTATTACGTTACATTTTAGACTTGATTATGCTATAAATTGGACGTTTATCGTGTTAGGAGTTACAAAATATTATGTTACATGTTGATTATAATATAAATTGGACGTTAGATATTATCGTGCTACGAGTTAGAAATTATTATATTACATGTTAGTCTTGGTTATGTTATAAATTGACGGACGTTAGATAGTATCGTGTTATGAGTAACAAATTATTATGTTACATGTTATAGTTGATTATATTATAAATTGGACGTTAGATATTATCGTGATCGTGTTAGAAGTTACAAATTATTGTGTTACATGTTAGACTTCATTATGCTATAAATTGGACATTAGAAAATATCATGTTATGAGTTACAAATTATTATGTTTACATGATAGAATTAATTATCTTAATTTAAAATGTTCTAAAAATATAAATATTGTACTATATAGCAGGAGTCATGGGAAGATTTTGGAGGAGATTGTGTTGATTACAGTCTGCGTTTCGATACTTGTACATTATATAATAGTGCTCAGGACGCTATTGAAGTTGCAAAACACCAGACAATGTTGAATGGTTTCCAATTAAAAATTTCGAACCACAAAAAGAAAACGGTCAGACTTTTGAAATGCCATAGAGGCGAACGGTACAGAGGCACAGGCGGAAATTCTAGAAAGACAAAAACGAATAAGTGCGGCTGTAATTTTGAGATCACCGGCGCTCCATACTGGAGGATCTGTAGATGTAGCAATGAAGAGAAGGGCTACCATAACCATACATTTGCTGTGTATCCTGAGGGTCATCGCCAGTTGAGCGGCCTCAGCGCTTCATCTAAGAAAATTATTCGTGATATGACGGACGCTCAGGTGGCCCCGGCAAAAATTATGGCCGCGCTGAAGGAAAAGAATCCGGGAGACAACGTTCATGTGCGACAGGTATATATATTTATATCTTGTAATATATGTTTTAATTAACTTTTTGAAGTTAATTATTATAATTATTAATTATTTATATGTAAAAGTTGTTGTAATAATTAATAAATTTTATTATATTTACTAATGTATTATTATTGTGATAGTTAATAACTTTTTTATCAAATTAATCGCATTAATATACTTTTGTATTTATTAATATAATATTTTTTTGTTTTAAATTATAATAATCATTATAATTAACGTTAATCGGTGATAGGTATATAACTTTAGAGATAAGTTGCGGAAAGAGAGTTTCGACGGTAGAGACGTTCCTTCCCAGCTTATGCATTTGGCCGTGAGCAGCGAGTATACAGTTTATGCAGAATCTGATCCGAACACGAAAGCGTTGACGCATATATTCATGGTCCGTCCTGCGTCGATCAATCTATTCCAGACATATCACTGGTATGTCGGCATAGATTCCACGTATAAAACCAACATGTATGTTACTTTATAAATACTTTATTAGTATGAATCTTAAATAGTGTGTTTGATTTAGTAAACTTTTATTTGATTATATTTTTTGTCTTGGTCTCATTTGCACAGGTACAAGATGTCGTTGGTCGAGATGATTGGGATGACACCGTGCAACCAGAACTTCCTAATTGCGTATGCGCTCATCAGGGACGAGAAAGAGGCCAGTTACGACTGGGTTCTAGAGAAGTTGAGACTGCTGATAGGCCAAGACGTATATCCTTATGTTGTTGTCAGTGACAGGGAGTTGGGTTTACTCACTCCTATTCAGAGGCATTTTCCTGAATCAGCCCACTTACTCTGCACGTGGCACATCAACAAGGATGTGGAAGCCAAAACCTACCAATTATTTGGGAAGAGTAAGAAATTCTCGGAGATTTTCACGCATATTACGTGGAAGGCGATTGCAGAGGCCAGTACGTTCGATGCCTACACCGATGCCGTTGCCGAGCTGTACGCAAAATATTCGAAGTCCCCAGAGGTGATACGGTATGTGGAGGGCACATGGTTAGGGCACCGCGAGAAGTTTGTGAAGTCTTGGATCAACCGGGTGACACATTTTGGAAACACAACTTCCTGTAGGGTGGAGAGTGCCCACTCTGTTTTGAAGGAGTGGCTTCAGACGTCCACCGGCGCGCTCGATATAATTTGGCAGAAGATTAATAAGCACATCGATAATCAAGTGACTGAAATCAAGTACGTACTGCAATTTTTAAATGCGTTATTATATTACTGCATTAATTAATTATAATATAATGTTATGTAACGTATTATCAGGACGACGCTTGAGGCCTCGAGATCTAAGAAGAATACACGGTATAAAGGAATCCTTTTCGCGAGCGTGATACTGAGGGTCTCGCATTACAGTCTGAGTTTATTGGACGCTGAGCTTACGAGGATGCACGGCTTGGACGCCGATATTTACACTAGCTGCGGCTGTGTATTGCAGCTCACTCATGGACTTCCTTGTGCCTGTCTGCTCCGTAACGCAATTGATTTCAACATTCCGATTGATCTCGGAATGATTCACCAGTTCTGGAGAACGCTCCAGATATTAGAGCCAGGTAATTTAAGGTTAATGTTTTATTTATAATTTTCTATTAAAATACATTATTTGGTTTAATTCATTGACTTTTTTATCATATACTTTTAGGGACTGGTCATCAGAGCCAAGCGAGCCAGGCTGCATGGTCAGATGCGGAGTTCTTTCAGACGCTTGTGAGTGAGGTTGAAACCCGCGATCCTGCGACGATGCGGTACGTGAATCAGTTCATGTACAGTCATCTTTACCCAGACCAACAGGATTATGCGGAACCTGAGGTTAAGGATAACCCGCGAAGTCGTCCCAAGAAAACTAATTCAACTAAGTGTAAACCATCTGCTTTTGAGTACAACGATAGATCGCGAGGTCGAAAATCGAGCCGTACGACCAATTCTTCGCGTGGACAGACAAGTTCGTCTTCTCAACAGTCACAAGGGGATGAAGGTCATACATTTTTTTTTTAAATATGGTTGAGCGTTAATTAAAGTATTTATATGATTATATAAATTGTGACGTGAAATTATTATGATATTTATTGCAGAGTTTAGACCGACAAATATATTTGGATTTTCAATGTGGCAATCAATCCCCTGGAATATGTTGGACTACATAGTGAGTTACCTGAATGTGGATGCGTATGGTAACTACGAATTTCGGGTCATCGCGAGTCACATGTATGGTCACCAGAAGTACTGGGCAGAAGCAAGAGACAGCATTGCGAAGGAGGTCAACAGCCACCGTGAATTGTACGAGTACATCTATTTTAGAGATATCGAGGCCGGTCTCCGTCGCGTAAGGTGGGGCAAGGGCCCTTGTGGACGGACTCACTGGTTCAAAGTTCCGCAGGACCTCTACGCTGTTGCGACCCTATTTAATGTGGTTGTCGTTCATTTGAGCTCTGGTGCACAAGGTGGGCAGCACGACTTATTCAGCATCACAGTGTTGCCTCTCATTGCACGATCATCGGCTAGAGGACCATGTCGTGAGATTGTCATTTGCCATCTTAGTACAGTAGAACACTACATTCGTTTAGATTTGACTGATGATTGTCCATTACCGCCTATTCATTCCATGTGGTTCCGTTACCGAGATCAATCGGTTGTGGGTTGGTAGGATCAGTACCAGTCTAGGTTGCGATTGTGGTATACTGTTCAAACAAAACCTTCTTGAATAAAAGAACGATATTATTCACTTGTGGTATGATGCTTCTCATTCAACTTAAGTTTAGCAAATAAGAAAAAATAAACCATTCAACTTAATGATTTATAATCAGAAAAAAAAAAAAAATCTCATTCAACTTGTCTCGAGCGCCGGAACATACGTTCGTGTTATAGGGCAATCGAAAATCGCATTAATGGTACTTTTTTTTTCATTTTTAATATAAACCATTTAACTTAAATTTTTACAAATAATAAATAAAAAAAAAATCATTCAACTTAATGTTTTACAATAATAATTAAAAAAAAAAACATTCATTACATCATTATTGGGCATTGTCGTAATCCAACTTAAACTTAGCAAAATATTCTTCGACTTGCGCTGCCTTCGGACATTCAACAAGAAACTGCTGCATGGTCGATGTAATGCTCAAAAGACGGTCCACCCACTAAAAAAATAGAAGAATAAAAAGATAAGACTAAAATTTATTAAAAAAAAATTATTGTAATGAAATAACATTAATTAAAATTTAGTAACCAACTTACATAGGCGGTATTGACACGCGTTGGGACCTCGCTCTCGTCCGGCAGCTCCTCGCCCATGAGAGCCGGATGGGAAACCCGACTGTACCACTGCAAGTAATCCTCAGTCGCCTCCCCCCAATCCTGTGTGGTGGGGATCAACATACCGGTGTTGACTGTCTCAGAAATCAGGAACTGGGTCCAGGCACCTACTGCAGCAGCCTCAAAATGCTCAACCTTGTAGTTCCTAGACTCCCAAGCACGTACTGCACTTATTGGCGGGTATGTAGGGGGAGGGACAGTCTTGACATACCCCAACTGACGCAGAGACCGCGCAGACAAGTACGGCTCGACGACATCGCGGTATCGAATCAATCCGCTATAAAGAGTCCTCGGCTCTATCGCATATGGGCTGGAGCTGCCGTATGCCAACCATTGCACCTGTTCACAATTGCATAAGAGCATTTATAAAAATAATTATATTATTTTAAATAAAGGGTAACTAAATTTAAATAAAATAACTTCACGTACATTGGAGGCAGTGAGTCTGTCGAGGCGCCGACTGATGGCTGTGAGCCGATCGTCTGACCGTGGCGCATTCCCTACGCTCCACGAGCGTGATCGTGCGAGACAGTTAGGACCGATGGGTAGACGCCCCCGGGGTCGGAAATCGGGGAAATACTCATATATCCAAGACTGCAGAAGAGTCAAGCAGCCCGACATCTAGGCAGAGTCCCCTCGGCTGGCAATACCTAGCTGTCTGTACATGTATGCCAGTGTAATTGATCCCCATGAGTAACCCCCAATCAAATCCAAGCCGTCGAGCACCTCGTGCAGGAGCTTGGGTGTCACTCTACTACCACTCTTGTCGACGAACAATGTGGTAGCCAGCATCACCCACATCCAGGCACCCGCCTCATCCCTAGCCGGCCGGCCTTTCCCCCCGAATGCCCCCAAAATGGCGGCTTTGGACACCGAACCACGCTGCCAGAACGAACTCATGAGTTCGCCCTTGGTGACCGAAAGTATCGACATGCAGAGCTCATGGCAGGCGTCCGAATCTGGGTCCTCAGCGACCACGGCTCCCTCCACAGGAACGCCCAAAATGGCCCGGACGTCGTGCAGCATGATGCTCATTTCACCAAAAGGCAGGTGAAACGAGTTAGTATCTGGCTGCCATCGCTCCACAAACGCAGAAAGGAGTGGGGTGTCCAAGTGGATGTGCATGGAGTCGGCCAAATGTGACAGCCCGATCTGGTCGAGAAGAGCTCTCACATCGGAAGATATCTCTTCACGCCAAGCCTTCAAATTCTCGATCGCTCTCAGTCTGTTGTGGAATTTCAGCGGCCCACTCAAATCTCCACTCCACATGCGGGAGGCGACGTGCCCTAAACAGTTAGGGATGACACTCCAATCAATGGGCCCACTGGCCACTGGGCCTTTAACGATCCAGGGTGCATCATCATCGGTCCTAGCTCGTTTGCTAGTACCTGCACTAAAATACAACATATCTGTATATATTGACTTGCTGGCAGATGCATTAAATAAAATATATTTAATAAAACATATTTCATAAGTTTCCCGTTCTTTTTCTTTTCAATTAATGTACAAACGCTACATTTTACATTAATAAAATATAATGAAAATTTTAAACTAATTTATTATGTAACATTACTACTAATTGATTATAACAATAATAAAAATAATTATAATAATTTTCTAACTAATTAATTGTATGGTTCCTCTAAATTACAAAATAATTATACCGTAGTTGAGGAGCAGGCCGATAATACTTTTCTAACAGTACCGATAATTTTTTATGATTAAGTGAAAATAATTTATGTTAAACAACAATAAATACGTAAATTATTTACCTGACGAGGATGTAGATGGGCCAAAACGCCCCCCAGCCTGTCGTTGAGGAGCAGCCTGTGTAGGATGAACAGCCTATACCGGACGAACTTGCTGTAGAACTGGCTGTACCGGATGAATAGGCTGTACTGGAGGACGAGGGTGGCTAGGACCCGTAGGCTGTGCGTGGTCCTGATCATCTGAGGAGTCGTCCGAGTCACACTCCTCTGAACGCTGCTCCCTTTCGCCGTACGATTCATCAGCATACCCTGACCATAGGGTAATGGTACGCGTGCGCGAGGAGGTATCGACTTCCCTGCGTAGCGGGGAAAAGCATATCGCGACTGATCGTACGGTCCTGGTGCCGGGGGCATCGAACTGCCTGCCTGACCAGGATAATAAAATCCATGCGCACCGTACGGGAGGACTCCGTGGAGTCGCGAACTATCTGGCTGGCCCTCAAAATGATATCCCTGCGGACCATCTCGCACTAGTGCGGGGGGTCTCGAACTCTGCCTAGCCTGACGAATCCGTATCCTCCGAGCTTCATCGATCATCGCCTGCCTTTCCATGTCACTCTCCCGACGAACGGACGCATTGACACCCCGACTTCTAGTGTGTCGGGTGCCAGAACCATCATAATAGTCATCGAACGCCTCGTCGTCGTCCCTGACATTAGATTGTCCAGGTCTGCCAACACCCTGAATCAAAAATATAATTATTAAATTTTTCCATATGTAATGACTATTCTAATAACTATTACAATAGATTATAATTTATTTTTATTTTAATATATAAATTTTATTCATTATTATTATATTACAATTGTTGAGATTTATAATAGTTATTATAATTTTTTATTTAAATTATTATAATTAATACTAATTTATAATTATTATTATATTTAATTAAAATTATCATTACAAATTATTATTATTATTTCTTATAATATTATTATTATAAGCATTTATAATTTATAATTATTAATATTATTAATATTATTTTTAGAATTTATAATTAATTACAATTTATTCAACTTATTATTATTATAATATTTAATAATTATTATTATAATATATAATTATTATTATAATTTATAATTGTTATTATAATTATT
>BKCP01007848.1:432065-515620 GCA_008636005.1 Striga asiatica | reverse complement strand
AAGGGAAATTTTCATCTATCCTACAAGATTTCGATTTATTTGCGATTTTGCAGCAACTATAAATTTAATTACATATGTACCTAAAATTATTGAATTAATTAGAGATTTACTTTATTCCACTTACCATACAAAAACGTTGACCCGAGAGAAATTAAAATAAATAACTTACTCATTTCATTCCTTAATTCGCGCAACTAGAAACTTTTTAATTCACGCAATGGTATATATTGAGTATATGTTAATATATATTCAGTATATGTGGGCAGCTGGAATTCCTTATTTCACGCTGTTGTCAAGTGGTATATATTGGGTTTATGTTAGTATATATTCAATATATGTGCGCAACTATAATTCCTTGATTTGTATATATTGCGTTTATGTTAGTATATTTTCAGTATATTACGATGAAAAAAATGCCTTTGATCAAAAAATTATATCTTCCTCTTTTTTTTTTAATACATAAAAATATATATATAATTTAAAAACATATTATAACAGATTATATAATATATATTATACATATACACAATAAAAAAAAAATTAATTTATGCTAAATATAAATTAATTTTATATATAAAAATTATGTCTCAATGTTTAGCCATTCACGATCCTCGAAATCTCACACCGAAATCTCAAAAACGTGGCTGCTTCTTTCCACACCTAAATCTCAGCCATTCGGATTTCCCCTGTGAACACCCGAGACCACGTGGCGGCTTCTTTCCACACCCAAATCTCAAAAACAAAAGGTGCAGCAGGATCAATGTTCTTCAGCCATTTACAATCCTCGAAAACAACAGCAGCAAGCCACGCATCATACTCAACAGGATAAACAGTACCGTTATAAAGAGAAGGTTGTAGAAAGGGTTGAATTTCAAAGGGGCCGTGAAGGCAGAAAAATTGCTTCCACGAATCAAATCGGGTCTGAAGGATTAGGGTTGATTATTTTGAGTTGTTTTATAGGGAGATTTGATTGGATTTGGATAAGGATGAAGGTATATGTGCAAATATGTTACATGATTTTGTATCTTTGCAAATAAATATTAATTGAATGTAATTATGTAATATATAGTATATTTGATAGTATGGAGTGTAAATTCCTCTACAAATTAATCCATTAGTGTTTTGCAACTTAATGAGACGGTCGGATGAGAGAAATAAAACTTATATCAAAATAGAGCTCCGTGTGCTTTTAAAAATAAATCAATGTCGCACTACAAAAAAATTGTTATAGTACAACGGAAAATCCTATGATAATATATTCCAATGAAAATAAATATTCCAATGGTATTTCCGTTGAAATGATTCCAACAGAAATTCCAATAAAAATATTCCATTAGAATGAGTTTTTCATTGGAATTTTAGATGAAATTTGTTGATTCCAACAACTATATTTTCAATGGCTTTTTACTGTAAGAATTTTCGTTGGAATTTTTATTTCCACGCTCGTTGGAAAATCTACCGTTGGAAACGTCAAAATCCAACAGAAATTCCAATGGAAAACTCATTTCAACAGAATATTTTTATTGGAATTTCCGTTGAAATCCATTAGAAAATTCCAACGAATATACTAGTAGAAAAATATCCATTGAAATTGTCATTAGAATTTTATTAGAATATATATCCGTTAGATTTTCATTATTTATTTTAGTGTCATCTTCTGCATGAAATAAGAAATTATTATCCATAAAAGTATTCATTAAAGATTTGTGATTATGATTGCATTTTGAAATATAAAACTTGGACATGTGATTAAGGATTGGAGCACTTATTTATTGTATTTATTGAAAAACAAATATAATAATTTCAAACATTGCTGATTGAATCCAACTTTTCTAAATTTATATATAATTACACGTTTTTCCAATTTTGCTATTTTATCTACCAGACTTGATATTCGTGCCCAACCTGATGACGACTTCATAACATGCATATTATGAATTTTCTGTATTAATTGAAAAACAATTATAATAATTTCAAACATTGCTGATTGAATCTAACTTTTCTAAATTTATATATAATTACACGTTTTTTCAAATTTTGCGATTTTATATACCAGACTTGATATTCGTGCCCAACCTGACGTCGACTTCATACATGCATATATGAATTTTCCTCGCCTGAACTTATTCGAAAAAAATAAAATAAAAAATCACATTCTCCAAATTTAGATATTTATGCAAACATCTTTCAATTTTGCATATAAATACGTGAAATTTTATTTATTTTTTCTGCATTTCATTACATGAAGGAGTAAATTCAGGTCAAATGGAGATCAACTTATGCGAACCAATGTGAACTTTCATGTAGTATATTTGTGGTTTGTGAATATCAAAAAAGGCTTAGAAAAATGAAGAAAACGAAACAAAATCAAAGTCGGGGCACGTAATAGTTACGTTCTTCTTAAGATGAATTGCCTCGTAAAATACCCACGGTTAACGACAAACGCCTCCAAGATACAACGACTTTCGACTTGTATATAGTGGTACTTCACATATACAAGCCTTCGGCGAACACTACAATTGTTTGGAACTCTAAGACTCAATGAAAAATTCATAGACCACAATATGCTATATGATCTTTGAAAAATAATGCAAGAGCTCTCTAATTTTCAAGTTATTAATGATTCGAAGTATGTGGGTATTTATAGATGTAGGGAAACACCTCCAAGAGGTTTACGTGTCAAAAGACACCTTTTGGGACGTGCCCGAACGAGAACAGATGCATCTAGTGGCCAATAGATACCTTATGGTCACCAAGGGTTGCGATCCTTGATTTCCGCAGCCAATTGCGCGCCTGTACGCCACGGGCTCGTACGAGCTCATACGGAGTCGAAATCGAGTTCCGTTTTTTCCTACTTGTTTTCAACGAACCCCTCTAGAGTTCTAACATGCAAACTGCATGACAAGGTCTTATTTGGATTATGCTAACACTTGTCCTTTTTTTTTTTTTTTTTTTTTTTTTCCTGAAACGATAGAATATGATATATCATCAAATGTACCAAATACAAGCCGAGAACCAACTGGTTCGAATACAAGAGAAGCACCATTCTACAGGTGTTCTAGAATACAAAAGCTACACCAACACAACACGTGCAAGCTTGCAGAAGCATGCTAAGGCCTGGATGAAACTGTATCCCTTAGCACCTCATTTTAGCTCGGATTACCAAACAAAACAAACCACTACAGCAATAACTGAACAGTTACAGAAACAGCCTAACCCCTATCAATAAGAAAAAGCAGAACCACACTAAGAAAGGTGCAGTAAGGAAGCACCCACTGGACATCAAAGAACCTAGGCCCACTTCCCTCCTGCTGAACCTAACTGCTGTTCCTGTTTGCAAATTCCTGCCATTCCTTCATGGCAAGTTTAACAATGACATGAGCTGGCAGCCACTCCTTTTTGAAGACCCACAGGTTGCGAGCTTTCCAGAGCCACCACAATATGTATGTGGTGAGCTCTATTCTGGCCACAGACACTTCAAGCTTATTCACAGAACAAACATCTACCCACCAGTTCTTGAATTTTGTTGATCCATCAAGTGCAATATCCCAGTAAATAGGTGAGTTTTTCCAGACTTCCTTAGCTTTACTGCATTGAAAGAATAGATGCTCTACTGTTTCCACCTGTGCCCCACAAGAACTGCAAATAGCATCAACAAAGAGCCCTCTCCTTCTCAGTTCTGCTTTGACTGGCAATGCAGCTGAGAAACACTTCCACAAGAAATGCTTGAGTTTGCCTTTAACTTTGAGCTGCCATGTTCTGTTTCTGACTTTCCTTACCACATTTGCAGATGTGCTACTCTCAGCAATATCCAACCTTCTGAATTTGTCAGTAACCAGCTTAGAGTAGACTCTTGCCACTGAGAATTTATCCATAGCTTCATTATTCCATATCCACCTGTCTTTCTTGTGAGGATCAAGATTTTTTATTTTCAGAATTTTTGCACTGTCTTCATCACTGAACAGCTGCTTGACTAGATGAACATTTCACTGTCTTCCACCTTCCTCCATTAATTCCCAAACCTTCTGAATCTCAGGTTCAACATTCACAGCCCTAGCAGATTTGATAAAAGGTGTTGATGAAGCCCAAGGATCCCCCCAAATATTAGTTGATATCCCATCTCCAATCTGAATTTGAAGGCACTTCTTGTATCTGTCTCTGACTGACATCCACGTTGACCAAAGCCAAGAGGCATTCTTCTTTACAATAGCCTGAAATATGCACCCAGATGTAAAGTATTTGCTCTTCAGGAATTTACTGACCAACAGGTTTGGTGAAGTCGCCACTCTCCACAGCTGCTTTAGAATTAAGGCATCATTGAATAACTGCAGATCATAGAACCCAAGACCACCTAACTTCTTTGGGAGAGTAACAAAGGCCCACTTCTTCCAATGAATCCCAGTTGAGTTATCACCCCCACTCTTCCACCAGAATTTAGCACATATACTAGCAATTTCAAGGCATGTAGCTTTGGGCAGAGCAAAACAGGACATAGTGAAGATAGGCAAGGCAGAAAGCACTGAATTCATTAACACTTCCTTACCTGCAAGTGAAAGGAAGTTGTTTTTCCAGCTGGAGACCCTTTTTCTGACTGCCTCAACAACAAATTCAAATGTTTGCCTTTTTGATCTTCCAATTCCAAGAGGTAAGCCAAGGTATTTTGAGGATCTGTGAACTTGCACCCCACTGAGAAGCTGACAAATCTCATGCTGCAAACTGACAGTGACATTCTTGCTAAAGAAAATAGAGGATTTGTGGAGATTGACTTTTTTACCAGAGAATTTATGATAAGAATCAAGAATTCTCAAAACAGCAGAGATAGAATTAGCATTAGCTTCACAAAATAAAAGAGAATCATCAGCAAACAATAAGTGAGATAACCTCAGCCCACCCTTAGCCAGCCTCACCCCTCTCAAAACTCCCCTATCAACCTCTCTTTTGATCAATCTGGAAAAGAGCTCAGAGGCAAGAATAAAAAGATAAGGGGACAGTGGGTCCCCTTGTCTAATCCCCCTAGAAGCTTCAAAGTACCCACACAACTCACCATTGATATTTAAAGAAAAAGAAGCAGAAGTAACACACCCCATAATCCATTTGACAAACATTTTATGAAACCCAAATTGCTTCAGAATATTATACAAGCAGTGCCACTCAAGCCTATCATAGGCTTTCATCATATCAAGTTTGAGTGCTAAAAAACCTTTCATGCCTGATCTATGCCTATTTAAGAAATGAATAACTTCATGGGCCATGATTACATTATCTAACAATTGCCTCCCAGGGATATAAGCTGCTTGGTTCTCACTCACACACAAATGAAGATAAGGCTGAATTCTAGAAGCAAGAATTTTAGCTGTGATCTTGTATGCTACTTCACATAAACTGATAGGTCTGAAATCACTGAGAGAAGAAGGGTTTATACATTTGGGAATCAAGGTGATGATAGTATGGTTCCAACTTCTCAGGAGCATACCAGACTCAAAAAAACTAGAAACAACAGCACACAAATCATTCTTGATGATAGGCCAAAAATGTTGGAAAAATAGAGGGGACATACCTGAAACTCCTGGGGCTTTCTCTGGGTTCATACTGAATAGGGCTGTCTGAATTTCATCTTCATCAACCAAGGCTAATAGGCTGTTATTGATCTCTTGAGTAATAACTGTGGGAATAAGCTGAAGAACACCCTCATCATCAGCAGAGCCTTCAGAAGAGAACAACTTCTTATAGAACTGACATGCTTCTGCTTCAATTTCAGCCTTAGAGTCACAAACTCTGCCATCATCAGCCAAAAGTCTAGAAATAGCATTGAGTTTCCTCCTTTGAATGGTTAGGGCATGGAAAAATCTAGTATTCTGGTCCCCCTCTTTAAGCCATAAGTTCCTTGATTTCTGCTTCCAAAACAATTCTTCTTCACATTGTGCAGTATCTAACTCCTTCTTGATTTGTTCCCAGGTGTCCCAATTTTTTCCATCACTCATAAGTCTCATTTCCTCAAGCTGAAGAGTAAGCTTCTCAATGTGTTTGGCATTGTTGGATTTAAATGCTTGGCTCCACTTCAGAAGAGCCACCCTAGTAAGCTTGATCTTTTCTTGGAACTGAAACATGGGAGTACCTAGGCATTGAGAGTCCCAGGCTTCTTGAACCACATTCTGCACATCTGATTTGGCTATCCATCTTTTATCAAAAATGAATATGGATTTCTTCCTGTGCTGAAGCTGATCACTGAGCAACACCATCAGACTATGGTCAGAAGAGGATTTGAAGCAGTTTAATACTTTAGCATTGTTGTGAGCAGCTGACCACTGAAGAGAACCAAAAACTCTATCCAGCCTTTCTTCCACAAAGTGTTCTTTTATGCGGTTGTTTGACCATGTGAATTGATGCCCCTGTATAGCCACCTCCACCATCTCCATTTGACTAATAAAGTTTTGAAAACTTCGCATGTCAGCGATGCTCTTGTCTCGGCCGCCTCTTTTCTCACTTAGGTCCATAATTGCATTCCAGTCCCCTCCTATTATCCACTCTTGACCCCACTTAGCTTTAGCTTGAACAAGAAATCTCCACTGTTCTTCTCTAACAGCTTTATCAGTACTAATATAGACAAAGATCAACCACAAGGTACCCACACCATCAGGCTTACTAACTTCCACTTCAAAACAAAAAGGGTGCTGAATAATTTGCACAATGCTCTGATTAATATCCCACATAAGCACTAAACCTCCACTGATACCTAAGGGGTTGGCAGCAACCCACCTACCCCTATAACCTAACTTAACACAAACAGACTGAACAAAATCTTTTTGTTTTTTTGATTCTGAGAGAAAAATGAAGCTGGGATGGTGGATTCTGATGGAATCCTTCAGTTGAGAAACTGTAGAGGGTCCACCCAACCCTCTACAGTTCTATAGTATCATCTTCATTGATCCACTTGGGGCCATTTGAGGCTGGCTTCCTCCACCTTAGCATTGGACTTCTTGGATTTTTTCTGGCTCCTTGACATCTGGATATCTTCTTCTGAATTCTCATTCTAAGATAGGATTAACTGTCTGGCCCTCTTCAAGGGCTCTGGCTGTATGGTTCCTGCTGCTTGAGTTTGCTGTCTGGTTAGCCTACCTTCTTTCATCTTATTTCTTTTCCATCCTCTAGGTTTAGCTGAGACAACTTTAGGATCCTCGAGAACAAATTTTGTTAGAGGCAACTCTGGTGCTGAATCTACCATAGCAAGGTCCAAAGGGTCAGACTTCCCAAAACAAATTAGTTGCTGATGTTCACTGATGTCAACTATAGTCCCTTCAACTGGTACAATATGCTTGGACTGGATTGCAGCCTTTTTACTCGAACTCCCCTTCTCAAAGATAGTAATTGGCTCTTGCTCTCCCTGATCTGATAAAGGAGTACTAAGATGTCCCTCCTTATTACTCTTCTTGCTAGCCATACTAGCAAAATTATCCTTGCTTGATGACCCCTGGTTCCCATTAGCATTGTGAGTAGTATCATTTTTCTCCGTTTTAGGTGGAGAGCTATTCTGACTCATTTTAAAGCTGTTCCTAAGGGCTCCTCCTCCCTCTGATGCTCTAAGCCAATCCCCATACTGACCCTCTTTCAAACACCCATTTTCAATGTCTGATGGCCTTTTAGAACAGGCTCTATCTAAATGCCCAATCTTGCCACAGTAGAAGCATAAACTGACTAACCTTTCGTATTGAAACGCAACCATCACTTGCTGGTCCATAAATTTCATAGATTTGCACCGTGGAATCGGTTTGGTGAGGTCCACCGTGACAAGGAGTCTTAAGAAACCCCCTTTGCCTCCCCCTGCTTTGACTACTGATACATTCTTAATTTTTTTGAATATCTGTCCCAGCTTTAACCCTACCTCTGTACTAAGCCAGTCTAGGGGCAAATTCTGAGCTTGAACCCAAATGTTGAGTTCATCAAAACTTGGATGATTAACCCCCATCCCCTTCACCCATTCTCTTAGTATCAGGTACTGATTCTCAAATATCTAGTGGAGACCAGCTGCTACTTTCTCTTTGTCTTCCGAGTTTCCAAAAATGAATTGAAAGAAATTTGGTTTAAGCTCACGAACTTCCACTTGCTGTTGAATTTGCCATATTGCACTCATTGTTCGCTTGATGCCAAATAATGTGGCTCGTCGATCACCAATAACTTTTCCAAACAGGCTTCGAGCACATTCCTCAGCACTAGATTGGATATCATTGGCTTCTAACTCAATAACGCCATTTTCATCTCCTTCCAGATCTATCTTCTTCAGCATATTCCCTAGGACCTCCATCGGTCCCTCTGTAGCCTTTGCCTTGGTTGAATCTGAATCCATACGTCTTCAATCGCAGAACCCTAAGAAAACCCTGGAATGAAAAAGAAAGAAAAAAAGAAAGCACAAGAATAGAAAAGAGAGGAGACTCAACGATATCACGAACACAAATGATGAACTCTCAAAGAGAGAATTTAGATTGACAAGAATGTGAAGACGCACTCCTACCAGGAGAATTTGTCGCTCCCATTAGAGAGAATTTGTATTATAACTTTTTATGCTAACACTTGTCACAGACATAATGTTATACGAATCCAACAATTTGAGTTACTTAAACTCATTGTTTCAACCTTACATTTCCCACATATGCACCTTAGAATTAATTTCTTATTCACCTTAAAACGGTTTTGAGAATTTTCTAAGTCTTCCATTTACGAAAAATGGAACCGTTAATCGATACAAAATTAATTTTTCTTATAATCCCCCACATGAATGAAATTAATGCATGTATGCAATGCTTGAGAGTTCCGGCGAACCGTCATTGCATCAGGATAGATAGCTTGTAGCTTTGAATCTTCCTTAGAGATACTATCGGATACACTAGCCGGTTAGTAGCGCAATGCTTTGAACTTACCGGCTGTTTGTGTGCAGCAAGACAATAGTACTCACACAACAACAACTCTAACAATTTCTTGTTCTCACGTTGTGTCCATTTCGGCCTTGGACCATATCTCGGTTTAGTAAGTGTTCGTTGAAGCGGCCTATTTACTTCCCACTTACAAAGGTGATTCTTCTATAAAGAGTATCCTGCCTTACTCCACCCGTAGGTATACGAATCATTAAAAGTCCTTGTCTTAGCCTCACCACTTAGGCAGATTTTAATACTTGACGGTTTTAGAAATGAGCAAAAATTTTCAAGTGTTTCACTGAACTGTCAAAACTTAGTTTTTCCATTGAACCAAGATTTCGGGATCTCCGATTCTCATGGTTGGGTTACCGCTAAGACCGTTCGTTTGTTGTGGATTTTTATTATGCTCATTCTTCTAACTAGTTTGTACAATTTATCTCGTTTCATGCTTTTTATAAACGGATCCATTAGGTTAATCTTTGATTTCACGTCTATGTCTAGACTTACTATTGTACAAATTACTTTGCGCTCTTCCAATTCCTGTTTGATTATCACATATAATCATCATGATAAGCACAATTTATTCCACCAAGAAATATCATTTCAAAAATTTCTAAGTTATTTAGCTTCATCCACGCATTTTGTCCAAGTTCATAAACTTGACTCCATTGTGGAACTAGCTTTGTACTTAGATTATTTTCATGACACAACTCTATCTACCTAAAGTGATAACGTAGTCACTTTTAGTCTTAGAGTTTTTCATGTCCAATACTCTTTCAGCGTGATCAAAATTCATCGCTCGAGTTACTCGTGCATCTTAGTTTTCTCGCTAAAATGCGACATTGGGGTGAGTACTATTCGACAAGTACCTCAAGCCTCAATTATTCTGCATATTTTCGCCGACAAACTAATTATTCTTGAATTCTTAGCTAAGTGTAGATTCAATTTTAAATACACTTTAGCTTGAGGTTTTATCGAACACATTGAACCTTTTCAACATACATTTGACATGATGAGATTGTGTCAAACAATTACTTCCGATCTCTTAGAACCTTAATCTCTAAAATTACATCGGAATTTCACAAACTTTAAATGTCAAAGATTATCTTCTTGGTATTCATGGACACATCATGATTATATTCCAAGAACATCATATTGTCTGCATAAGACTTATGATCACAAAGAGTCGGAAGAACCTTTATAGACTCATTTTGTTATTCAATGAATTTGAAACCATTTGTTAAAATTATTTCAACAAACTTTTCATGCCATTATTTAGGTATTTCTACCTTGGCCCAAACACCCCACATTTCAAGGTATATGAACGAATGCCTTTGCTCTTCTTATAACTCAAGCGGAGTTTCGTTTCTACCTTTGTGTGATGTTTTCCATGTCCGAACACCCCCACATTTTAAGGTATAGGTACGAATGCTTTTGCTCTTTTTATAACTCAAACGGAGTTTCATATCTACCTTCGTGTGGTGTTTGCAATATTAACGAAATAATTGCTTGTCACATAAGCATTTAGATTAATAAGAAATTGCACCTACTCAAGAGTGATTATTCCTTTTGACTATGTCATTGAATATCAACATAATCATTATGAATTAAAGCTACAAAAGCTTTACGACAATACTTAGTGCATTCTCATAATATATTTACTACTCAAGTTTGCACAAACTCTTAAATCACATTTACCGGAGTGATTTATCTCGAGGTGACGAGTCAATCAAGCAACCTTTTAATACGATGCTTTTGCCACTTTTCATTTTAACACGATTTTCATATTTGTTGTATGAATCAACTTAGATTCACCAACTTTTAGTGTTAAAACTCACAAGTACAAATTTATCATGCCATAAATTAGAACATTCAATAAGACCAATTTATTTATCTTTTTTTTTTTTTATCAACCAATAGATTACAATTTTACAATAATTGTAAGATGACCTTTATTAAGGTCTACTTATGATACGAATACATCATATTTCGACATAACTTATTTGTCGATGATCATAAACTAATCTAAATCCAGCCTTACTCAATTAATGGTCCGAAAACTAGATTCTTATGGATGTCTTAGGCATGAAGAACATCCACGATCTCCAATATTCATTCTTAACACACTACCTCGTCATTTCCTCCAACACTTGAAGTCGAGGAATTCCAAAAATACTTCCTTCCATAGTAGGGTTGTAGGACAATATTTATAAGGGCCTATGGGTCAAGTGACTCTTGTTCTTATCCGCTATAAACATGAAATCTTAATCAAGTATGTACTCGAACCACGACGGAAAGATCGAGCTCTGACAAGTATTAGCTTATCCTCGACACTTCGCACTATCTTTTTATCCCTATTCAGAAGTTAGTTACCTTCGACAAGGTACCGGGGTTTATTACCAACGTAATCGCAACCCTTTGGATTTCTTGGCTCTCCATCTTGGTTTGCCATGAAAAGTGTTTTTACGCTTCTAACACGAGCTCGGCTCGTTCAAGTTTGCTTTAGCCTCTATCTCGCTCCATTTGTTCAAAACTTCGAATTTTCGATTATCTTCTTCTATCCAAAGACGAACTATGAAATCCTCAAGTTTCATATCTTTGCTTTTATCCATGAGATAACTCTTGAAGTCGTTCCACAAAGGAGACATCTTTTCAATTTTAAGTTTCATCTCTTTGAGTTTATCCATGAGATAACTCTTGCAGTCATTCCACAAAGGAGAAAACTTTACAACAATAACCTCCACTTAAAAGGCCTTGTTCTACTCGGCCATCATATCATGAAGGATTTGAATCTCTTGAACTTGATTAATCACCAACTTTGTGTCAATCGTATCGTACTATAGGAATTTACCGATAAAAGTTTTAGTGTCATTATCTTCCATTTTATACGTTGCTTTCAAAGAGTTCCACAACTCCTTAGACATCTTAACCGGGCTATACACATTATATAGTGTATTGTCTAGTCCGTTAAGTATTAGATTTCTACACAAGAAATCACTATGATGCCAAGCATCCAAGACCATACGTTTTTTGACGTTAGTCTCACTTTCAAGGACGACCAAAGAGTCCTCCAAAAATAAATAAAAGAGGGAGAGAGTCCTCCCAATGTGAACTTCATGTAGTATATTTGTGGTTTGTGAATATAAAAAAGACGGCTTAAGGAGAATGAAGAAAATGAAACAAAATCAAAGTCGAGGCACGTAATAGTTACGTTCTCCTTAAGATGAAATTGCTCCGTAAAATACCCACGGTTAACGGCAAACGCCTCCAAGATACAACGACTTTCGACTTGTATATAGCGGTACTTCAAATATACAAGCCTTCGACGAACACTACTATTGTTTGGAACTCCCAAGACTCAATGAAAAAATCATAGACCATAATATGCTATATGATAATGCAAGAGCTCTCTAATTTTCAAGTTATTAATGATTCCAAGTATGTGGGTATTTATAGATGTAGGGAAACATCTCCAAGAGGTTTAAGAGTCAAAAAACACCTTTTGGGACGTGCCCGGACGAGAACAGATGCATCTAGTGGCCAAAAGATACCTTATGGTCACCAAGGGTTGCAATCCTTTGATTTTCGCAGCCAGTTGCGCGCCTGTACGCCACAGGCTCGTACGAGCTCATACGGACTCGGAATCGAGTTCAGTTTTTTCCTACTTGTCCCCAACGAACCCCTCTAGAGTTCTAACATGCAAACTGCATGACAAGGTCTTATTTGGATTATCCTAACACTTGTCAAAGACAGAATGTTATACGAATCCAACAATTTGAGTTACTTAAACTCATTGTTTCAACCTTACATTTTCCACATATACACCTTAGAATTAATTTCTCATTCACCTTAAAACGGTTTTGAGAATTTTCTAAGTCTTCCATTTATGAAAAATGGAACCGTTAAATCGATACAAAACCAATTTTTCTTACACTTCACTCATATTTCACAGGAAAAAATAAGAAATAATAAAAATTTGTAATTCTATCCTTAAACAAAACGTTTAAACTAAAGTCTCAACTGTGCAGATCCACTTACAAACGAATATTATATATACATATAGCACCTAGATCTACCTTGTGGACCGACTAGAGTTCTTAGCTCGAGTTTGGCCGTTTCGAACGAGTTTTAGTTCGGTTTTAGTAATCGATCTTGTTAAGGAGCTCACTTATGTGACTTAAGGTACGGGTCGACCTCATTTAGAGGATTTTGAGGTCGTATTCCTCTGGGAGCTCGGTAAGTCAATGTGACCTTGAGGTGTGGAGGTCATGATGCTAAGGGTCGAGGTCGTGGTTGTGACCTGGATAGAACTATGGGAGGTGGGTTGCAAAGTCGTCTCTATCTCCTTTCCTAGTTATATGATAATATGTGGCTGATTATAAAAGCAAATAATGGAACCAACTAGGATTAGTAACCATTCTTAGAGGACACGAACGGAGAATAGATTCCTTTCACCTGACCTAACGGTGGAACTTCTCCGTCATACTCAATCGGCTGAAGAAAACTGGGGGCAAAAACAGGACGACAGTTCGACAAAAGATGAAGAAACGATTCAAACCATCGAACCATCCTTGTCAACAATGACTGCCACCCTGAAGAGGACCTACCACACCGATACAAACCATCTTAACTCCACAGCAAGACGGTGTGAGCCCAAATTTGAAAAGTACCATTAAAACAAATGAATCCCGTCACGGTGAATCTGAGTCACGATGAATCTGAATCCTCACAGAGAAGAAACCTGATATGCTATATCAGGTTGATTATGACCGAAGAAACTAGCCAACAGGATAGAGTGAAAAGATAGGTCGATCGGTGCCACAGGACGAACGGAGTCCCCACACCGACGAGGTCGCCGCATGAAGAGGTATCGCTGACAGGTCGAGCTAGGGCCTTCAATAGCCTGATAGAAACTCGACCTGGAAGTGCGCTGGTCGAATTTTTCATTTGCTCGAAAATCGATTTTACATAAGAAATGTATTGAATCGATTCTTTTTAATGAATAGATCCTACGGATTGACCTAGGAGACATGGCACATGAGCCTAGCCACGAAGACAATTTACCTCACGAGAGGTCGAGCCGGTTATGGTTATACCGTCTAATACGGAAAACTAAAGGATATGAAAGAATATTATTAAGATAAGAACCACATGTAGATAGGGCCACGTAGTCTAACAGAATCGGGCAGTTCGGGAAGTTGGACAGTACGAACGGGCAGTTTGGACAACAAGGTAACACCCTATTTAAATGGGTGAGGTATGTTCATTGACACTCAACACACTCTATATACTTACAGAGCTTTATGTCTACTGTTCATCTCTTCATCACTGTGGATTGACTTAATCATCAGAGTGCTAACGTTGGGAATCCCTCTTGGCGTTTACGAGCAGGTCAAAACTCAGATCAAGTCATGTGAACCAGACAGAGGTCATTTGGAAACCATTCTGGTGTCGTCCGTGAACCTCGTTTAGAAAGACATCAAAACACCATATACATGGCGAATGATGTTCACAGGAAGAATCTAGAGACTAATTTTGACGATGTGCGGACTACCATGCGTTCGCTCAATTCAGGTCCACCGTCGGGCTTCTCTGGCCTATTTCAGGTCTCGATGACCTTGATGCCTAACCCTGCAAGGTAGGGAGCTCTATGGTGGTCCTTGTTGCAGTTGGAGGCCCGAACAACCAAGCAAATGTCAGGTCGGGCACGGATGTCGTGGTTCCACCCAGACGCAACCAGATCTAGCTACGGTCATGCTAGTGGGACCACTGAGGAATGAGATCGAGCCAGCAGGTCAACAGATGGTTACCCTTAGGAACGTGGAGTTAAGTCAGATGACGGTCGATGAAGTGACAACTGGGTGGGACTAGTCACAGATCTCAAATGCATTCACCGTTACAGCGACAACAAAAAAGGACACTGAGGTCGAAGTTTTAAGTAGCACAGGCGGAGGACCACATCGTGACCTCATTGTAAAGAAAATGGTTGAAAAGTAAAAGAGTTGCAGACAAGGAACGGAAAAATATAGGCAGAGCTTGTGGTCACCGTTTTCCTAGAGGATCATGGCCGCTGACGTTCCAAGCGGATTTTAAGAGCTTAATATTACATATGACGGGTTAACGGATCCAAGTCGACATTTGAGGTATTTCGAGAATATGGTTGTTCTACATGGCTATGCAGCTGCCATGAGTTGTTCCACAACCGCCGTCTGGTGGCGAAGACGACGAGGAGACAATCTTGGAGGTGAACCCCTTCGAAGATTATCAACCTCTGCACGTCGAGGTTGAGCCCTTTGCTGCTTACGGCGACCGTGATCGGGACCCGATCTTCGCGGACGTCGGCCCGCTCAGCCGGCTCATTTTGACAGCTCTACATAGAACACATCGACCAAAACAAATGATGCCGACCTCTCAGTCGATCTCCCCTTGTGCACTGATCTCACTTCAAAATGAAAACTAATCAGACCATGAAAGTCGCCTCCTCGCATTGGCTAGAAGCAAGGTGTCCCCCATGCCGATCTCAACTAAATGCGCTAGTGTGAAATGGTTGCGCCCAGAACCGGTTCCCATGGCCCCAAAGGACAAGCCACTTGCACAAGTTGAGGAAGTAGCGAGGACACCAGCCTTTTATAATCTGCCACGTGTCTCGGACATATTATATTTTAAAGACCTACCCTTCTATAAATAGCAGGGACTCGAGACTTGTAGGATCATCGAATTCTAATGGAATACATATCCTTTTCGCTAATATTTCTTGCTATTTTTATAATCTTCATAGCCTTAATCAAAAGGCATTTGTATCAAAGAGGCCTAGGAGTGGCCCATATCCCCGAATAAAAATGCTGGTGCAGGCACCATACTTCATCAACAAATCAATCACTATTGTTTCTACTTTCCTCCTTATTTATTTATTAAATCGCTTCAATACGCTAAATTACACTTTAAGTAACACACCATCGCTTTGGTGGTCTAATTGGTAAAAACGAGCGTAAACAATGTATATAATATATTTTGTTTGAATTTCACATTCCATCACTATTTTCACAAATTTTGTCTTAACTAAAAATTTAAGTTATTTTAAAATTTTATAAAATTTATTTCAAAATAATTAAATATTTTTTATGCTGGAATTTCTTTTACAAGCATATCAAATCAAAATATATCAAGTTAGCCGCATTGAAGAAAATACCAAAAAATAATTAGACATCGTCATAGATCCGAACCAAACTGGACCGACCTGGATAGTTTCTAAAGTCCCGAATCTCGAACCGTATCAAATCGAAAAAAATCTCAAAACCTAATTGTCTCATTTATTAGTACGATTTTGAATATTGGATTTTAGTGACGTCTGAAATTTAGTTCTGAGTCGAAGATTTTTGAATTTTTGATCTGTACCAACTAAGGATATGCACTAGAAGATAAATAATGAGCCATATCATGCTTTGGGGAGATAAAATCCTCGGTAGAGTACCAATCCGAGACCAAATTCTACATAAAAATGTGGAATTTTTATCCTATTTTTGACCAAAGGTGTACATTATGACCAACAACGTAAAAAGTTTTTAGTAGTTTTCAGAGAGTATATGCCTTGCATCATTGAGTTTCTGTGGTAATAATTCTGGATTATCTTGTTTTAGTATAAATTGAAGTAGATATGGACATTGGGACAACGTAATTATATCCCCCGATTCTTATTATCTAGTTAGTCCTATATTACCAACCCCCGAAGGGCTCTTTTTTACTTTTTAATCTCTTTTTGACAAGGAAACTTTCAAGTCACACAGGTCGATTTCAAATTAACCTTCTTTAGTTGATTTTCTTTTTTGACGTGCGAGATTTAGTTGTCATATATTTCCATTGAAGTACCACACTACGAGCTATCTTCCAATTTCTCCAATGAACCTTTTATTTTCTTTCTTTTTTTTTTNAAACGGTAGAAAACTCATAATATACCAAAAACCAATACAATGTTCTCGGCATGCTGGAATTTGAGAGCACCACACACCTGTGGGCTAAAATACAAGAACAAAACGATCCACCAAAACCAAGAAATACGACCACACTAGGGTATAAAGCAGTTACACTCAATCGAACCTTTATCCCCTATAGCAAAGAAATGGGACAAATTAAAAACTTAATTCCTACTAACGAGCAAGTAATTTTCCCAATTCGCAACTCTGACAATAGCTTGAGCCGGTCGTCGAACTCCTTCACACACCCACAGGTTACGCGACTTCCAAAGCCACCACAATATGTATGTAGATAGTTGTATCCTGGCTTCCGACGTCTCGCTCCTATCCAACTAACAGATGTTCCACCACCAGTCCCTAAATGCTTCCTTGTCCTGCGGCCCTTCCCACCAAATAGGAGATAATTTCCACACCATTAGAGCAAAGGAGCACTGAAAAAATAAGTGTTCAATGGATTCCTCAGACTCTCCACACATTTTGCAAATGGTATCAACCTGTACACCTCTGGTTTTGAGATTCAAAGTGACTGGAAGTGTTCTATTACAGCACCTCCATATAAAATGCTTCACCTTCCCTAGAATCCTCAGCTGCTAGCTTCTTTTCCTTACCTTTGCTTAAGTGATAGAGCTTGAACTGCCTTGTGCTCTATTCAGTTTCAACACCTTTTTAGTGATCAAGTGGGCATAAGTAGAGTTAACAGTGAACATACCTTTCTTCTACACAATCAATTCCCAAGTGTCTTCCTGGATGGATCAAGTGTATTTATGCTGAGGATTGAGTTGCACAACAGAAGGAAAAGTTGCCCTCAGCTTTGTTTCATCCCACTTGCATCCATCCTCTGTCATTCAATCCTTAACCCACTGAATTCTCCAATCCATTCCTACCAGTCGATCAACTTGCTTGCCTATCTGATTTGGAATCCAATGCTGATCCCACACTCTAATGCTCTGGCCATTCCTCACCTTCTGTTTCATCTAATTGCCACAGACTTCCAAAACAGATAGCCAACTATGCCAAAGCCAGGAAGCATTTTGCATCCTCTGGGCTTCAAAGAGGTTAAAATTTGGAAAATATTTGGGTTTCAAAACTTTACTTACTAGTCTTTCAGGTACTGTCACTAGCTTTCACAACTGCTTTGCAATAAGACCAACATTGAATAACTGAACATCCTGAAATCCCAGCCCACCATGAGCCTTATCCACTGTCAATTTGTTCTAATCCACCCAGTGTATTTCACTCTGAAAATCAGTCCCCTTGCTCCACCAAAATTGCCCACATAAGCTAAAAATTTCTCTGCATATACCTACTGGTAAAACAAAGCAAGACATGGCAAAAACTGGTAAAGCATTCAGCACAGCTTTTATTAGTACCTCTTTGCCTGCAGATGAAAGACATTTGTTCTTCCAGCTAAAAATTCTAATCCTCACCACATTAACTATGTACTCAAATGCATCCTTTTTGGACTTGCCAATCCCAAGTGGCAGCCCTAAGTACCTAGTTGAAGAGTGCTTTGTGATACCTGTCAGAATGATACATACTATGTCCCGGACTGTCATTGGAGAATTTTTACTAAAAAAGACAGTGGATTTGCTCATGTTAACTTGTTGTCTAGTAAAATCCTGAAAAGCATTCAAAATTTCCACAATAATAGCAGTCTGGCCCTCACCAGCTTTACAAAAAAGCAATGTGTCATTTACAAACATAAGATGAGTAAGTGTGGGACTCCCTCTTGCAATTGTTATCCCTCTGAATCTCCCTTTTTTAGCCTCATACTTAATTTAGACAGATAGCAGTTCAGATATGATAATGAATAAATAGGGGGATAAGGGATCCCCCTGCTTAATGCCCCTGGTAGCTGACACATAACCACTACATTTGCCATTTATGTTAAAGAAAAAGAAGGGAGCTGAATGCATGCCATGATCCATTTGACAAACAATCATTGAAATCCCATCCTAAGAATAGTAAGCTGTATAGCCTTCCATTCCACACAATCATAGGCTTTCATAATGTCAAGCTTTAAAGCCATGAAACAGTTCTTACCAGATCTTTCCCTATTAAGAAAATGAAACACCTCCTGGCCTAAAACAACATTATCTAACAATTGCCTACCAGGAAGAAAAGCATTCTGGTTCTCTGAAATGCAAACATGAAGACACTCTCTCAACCTCATGGCCAGAATCTTTATATAACTTTGTAAAACACAACACATAAACTGATAGGCCTAAACTGAGTAATAGATACATGTTTTGGACACTTTGGTATTAAGGTGATAAAGGAATGCTTGAAATACCTCAACATTTGGCCTGATTCAAAGAAGCTCTGGACTGCAGTGCATAAATCCTGCTTGATGATAGGCCAAAAGTGCTGATAAAAAATCCCTGTCATCCCATCCTCCCCTAGAGCTTTTTCAGGATGAATACTGAACACAGCTAGCTTAATATCATCTTCCTCCACTGGAGCAATTAACACTTTGTTCATGTCATCAGATATAGCCTTTTAAATTAAGGGTAACAGCTTCTGCCCATTAGTTGAGCCTCTGGATGTAAACAGTTGGCTATAATACTCAGTGATAATTGCCTCAATCCCATCTTGCTCTTCTGTCATAACTCCTCCAGCACTCACCTGTTTGGCAATAGTGTTCATCTTTCTTCTGTGTGTAGTATAGGCATGAAAGAACTTAGAGTTCTTGTCACATTCTTTAAGCCACAAAGCCCTAGCCTTCTGTTGCCAGAACATCTCCTCCTACCCATTTGCCTCATCTAACTCTTGTTTGATTCTATCCCATGTGTCCCAGTGTCTGGAGCCACCTGCCTTTCTCATCTCCTCAAGCTGTAATGTTAATCTGCCAATCTTCTATACATTATCAGAATAATATCTACTCCAGTTTAGTAACGGTGTTCTGGTTTTTTTCACTTTCTCCTTCAATCTGAACATGGGTGTACCCTCCACTGGGCCTTCCCAAGCTCCTTTGACTACTTCTTGAACCCCTTCCTTCTTGATCCACCTCTTATCAAACACAAATCTCCTTCTTGATCCACATGGGATAAGACATGACATGACAACACCTTATTCGCCGCAACAAAATGGGATTGCGGAAAGAAAAAGTCGTACTTTAAAAGAAATGATGAATTCAATGTTGTTAAGTTCTGAACATTAGTAGAACATGTGGGGGGAAGCTGTATTGTCAGCAAATTACCTTTTAAATAAGGTTCCCCATAAAAAGTTAGACAAAATCCCATATGAATTACGGAATGGAAGACCACCATCCTACAAATACTTGCGAGTGTGGGGTGTCTGGAAAAGGTAGCAATACCTACGCCAAAGAAAATAAAGATTGGACCAAAAACTGTTGACTGCATATTTATTGGATATGCACACAACAGTTCTGCAAGATTGGCCCGTTTATCTCCCACAATTTTGCCAAAGAGGCTTTTATGGCATTCCTCCACACATGCTTTGACATCTTTAGTATCAAGATCGATAACTTTAACTTCTTTTTTCGGATAATGTGAATGCTCTGAGTCGGCGCGCTACTTCCTCCGTTGGATTAGGTGCTGACTCCCCTTCCATCAAGGCTTACTATTCCGATGTGAAACCCTAATTTAAGTCGAAACCCTTGAATTAAGCGAGAGAATTATTATAGAAATGAGAACAGGTCCCTCCCCAGAGAGGAAAAAACTCTCCGTTGAGAAGAAAGGACTCTCCGACGAGAGAAGGGGGCTCTCCGACGAGAGAAGATTAAAAGTTTAAAGGTTTACTTTGGATCTTTTATTAGTATATGCTATGCATATGGTGATGAAATTTATTATGTCCGATTAAGTTTAATAAAATAAATTAATAAATTTAAAAACACATCATTACAATAACAAAAAAAAATGTATAAAAAATGAGCTTCTCATGTATGTTTTTTTAAAAATAACATGATGACGTCTTAATATAAAACGAATGAATTAACACATTACAAACTAATAAAAAAAATATATTAAAAATGAGTCCCTAATGATAAAAAAACACTAAATAACTATATAATGAAATAATGTATAGACTACCGACATGGGCTCAAAGTTGAAAAGGCTGAAGAAACTAAGATGCAGCTACCTCTTTCTCTCAAAAACGAGTCACACTCCTCGTGGGTGTGACCTATAGGATCACCTTGCTTCTCACATCAATCTGATTGTCCTTCATTCGCTGGTCGGCATGCGACTTTCGTCGGTTATGGGCCGTCTTAATCCTCTCATGGATCTCTGTACTCTTCTCAACCTTCTGCTTGATCTACTCCGGACCTAGAATCTTTCTCTTGCCCTCTCCTTCCTGGTACATAAGCGATCTACAATAGAGTTCGTACAAGGCCGTACGGCGCGTGATGCGAATCAACGTCTGCTAATTGTTGTTGTGGGAAAGCTCTACAGATAGCAAGATAATCTCCTCAGTGTCTTCGCTATCCCAAAACGCAAGTTCTCAAGCGTTTCGATCATCTTCTCCTGACTGACCATCTATCAGTGGCACTGACTTTTGCTGGGATACCTAGGTCACTACAGCACACACAGAGACATCTGGGAAGACGCGCACTTAAGTACGAGGAAGACTAGATACTGCGGAACGACTCGTTGTGACCTGGCATGCGACGACACGACACGCTGCAATGCGGCATACCAGCTACCCGAGGTCATAGGGCGCGGTACGCCTGCGCGACATGCACCTATTACATCTGTGTCATCTGCAGTTACACACGCAGTCGCATCCACGTCACATTTTTGCAATATCTTTGTACTGCAACGCCGAGTCCCTGTAGTCCACTAGGGCGCTGCAACCTGGGTCTGGTTTCGTCTTCGTACTTTCCCGATGAGCTAAGTACGGCACGCTGCGTACTTCTTCCAGAACCTCCTGATGCAACTAAGAAGACTCTATACTTTTCTCGCTTGGGCATGGCTTAAAGAACCCCCCTTTGAGCTCGAAACTCCTACCCGATACCCCATATTCGACCGTCGCATAGCCCTCTAGAATTCTAGCCCCGTCACTTTTATTCCCCTACTTAAAAATAACCACCTTCTGCATCACTGTGGCATCCTTACTCACAAACCTTACCCGCCTCCGCTCGAGGAAACATTGTCTGATCTTCGCATCGACCAAACCCTAGCCGATCTTCATCTTAATGAATCCAGATTACCTCGAGGTACTCAACCACCGAGATGCGTGATTTTCGAGTACTTGTTCTTCCTGTATAACTAACCTTTCTTTTGTTTAACTTGTGCAGAGGGATTTTTGAACAAGCCCGAATTGAAGAGGTCTTCTGATAAAAGGTCGACCGCCAAGGACTCTTCGACCACATCTGAAAAGGCCAAAAGTGCAGCATCGACCAAGGATGCTTCTCTGAGGACTGAAAAGTCTAGAGCTCATTCTGATTCGACCAAACAGAAAGCTCTCTTTTACCCGCCGAAACACTCTGAAAACAGCCTGACCAGTAGAGCAAAAATGCCGACACCTCGAAAAAACGTCCTCGCTCCGTGGTGGTCGTCCCCCCTTCTGCCGGTCAGACGATCGACCATCCCAACTCGCCCAACAAACGGTCTCATCTCGAGGGTAAGACCTCTGAGGTTCAACTCTCGCACTCTCCGCCCCAAACCTCATTGGTATCAGCTGGCCCCAAGGAGGCTATTTCTCGACTCATGGGCTTTCTCCCCCTCGACAACACCCATCGCTGGGACATCGATCGTAAATCTTCGGCCGAATATGTTGTTCGCGCGCTAACTCAGGTAGACTTCGGCACTTCAGTCACCATCCTCATTTTGTTCTTGATTAATGCCATTTATCGCATCTTAACTTATTGCCATTTTGTAGACTCTCGATTCTACTGTTCCTCTGCTCGAAGAGACTTTAGCCAGCTCTGGTCAACTCGTCCCCGTCATCGAGGGTGACAATCAGCGCCTCGAGTAGGAAATTAAGCGGCTCAGGGTCGAAAACCAGGAGCTGCTCAAGTTGGTGTCTAAACACCATTAGTTCATGGGGATGACTTTATCACCTTGATCTTCTCCTGAACGAACTTTCGGGTTGAATTCTATCGATTCCATTTCTGGAAGCTCTCCTCGTACTAGAAATGCCACTCGAACTTCACAACCTTCTCATCTAAGAGACAAGGGTAGGACCATTTTTGAGTATCCATCGATGTATCTTCTGAGCGTTGTCTTTGAGACATTAGGCTCCTTAATCTTCAGACGATCTCCAACAGCGGAAATTAGAAACATCTCAGAGTCGGCATAAATTTTAAATCGTAAGTCCTAATCCTAAATATATATTTCACTGCGTTAGAATTTATTTTTAATAGATTCGAATGTGTACATCGATGACGTTGCTCATAGAACCCAACATTATTTTTTTTTTTTGGTACAAAGAAGGAGGACAAACGCCTAGGCTAGAACTTGCCGGGGGTATGACACCCCAATGCTATCGTGCTCAACCCATGCTCCTAATCCTATAGGAGATGAAGAAACTCGATGCAGTCCAGTTGGATAGGAGGCCGCCAAGGTCGCCATATGATCTGCCGCGAAATTCGCTTCTCTATGCACATGTTGAACTCTAACGGTCCAGTCCCTTTGAATTAAGCCACGGATGGCCTTAACCATTGCTTCATAAGCTCCAAAAGAGCCTTCCGAACTGTACACCATTTTTGTAATGCATTGGCTGTCAACCTCGGCAATAACTTGTCGATAACCCAAATCCCACGCCAATATAAGCCCCTGAAAGGGACCCCAAAGCTCGGCTCCCGTAATGGTGCAGAAACCAATATTCAAAAGAACCCAACAATATTTAGCTACAAATATATTTTGTAGGTAAATGTCTAGAGATTACCTATAAATTTTTTTCATATAAAATTTTCTCTTAGTATTTACCTACAAATATATTTTGTAAGTAAATGCCTAGGGATGACCTACATTTTTTTTTCCTACAAATATTTCTCTAGTTATGTTTAGCTACAAGTATATTGCATAGATAAATGGCTAGAGATTGACTGCAAATTTCTTACATTTACGTTATGAAGATTTCCCTTCAAATTTTTATCTAGGTATTTATCTACAAATATATTTTATGGGCAAATCTCTAGAGATTGCTATATTTTTTTTTTGCATGTACTTACTGATATAGCCATACTTGTGAACCGGAGTCAAGTATGAAGAGGTCCAGGTGAAACCGAGGAAGAACACCTAAGGAGGTCTAGACGAGACTTGAAGGTCTCGGTGACTGAGTATGAGAAGCTCCACACGACTAAGTATGGGAAGTAGACATGCTCTCGGTGACTGAGTATGAGAAGCTACACGACTAAGTATGGGAAGTAGACATGCTCTAGGTGACTGAGTATGAGAAGCTCCACACGACTAAGTATGGGAAGTAGACATGCTCTATGTGACTGAGTATGAGAAGGTCGACCTGCTCTAAGAAGATAAGTAGAGGTCATCTCGACCTGCTAGACCTGCGAGAGGTCATCTCGACCTGCTAGACTCATCTCTACCTGCTAGACTTGCCAGAGGTCATCTCGACCTGCTAGACCTTCTAGAGGTCATCTCGACTTGCTAGACGCATCTCGACCTGCTAGACTTGCCAGAGGTCATCTTGACTTGCTAGACTCGTCTCGACTTGCTAGACTCATCTCAACCTGCTAGACTTGCCAGAGGTCATCTTGACTTGCTAGACTCGTCTCGACCTGCTAGACTTGCGAGAGGTCATATCGTCTCGACCTGTTAGAGATCATCTCGTCTCGACTGGACAAGAGGAGCTAGAGCTCATCTCCGCTACTAGACATCTCTGCTACTAGACGTCATCTCTATTAGACGTCTTCGCTACTAGACGTCTCCGTGACTAGAGGTCTCCGCTACTAGAGGTGTCCCCGCTACTAGACTTCTATGTGATTACAAGAGAGAGGCAGTAATTGGATGAGAAGGAATCTTGAGCTGACTAGGAGGTAGATGGAATGCAAACCTACCAGAGCATTTTGGACACTTCAGGTAAACCGACTGGGGCATTTTGGGTACTTCAAGCAAGTAGTTCCCTCTATATAAAGGGGCTGAGGTAACCCTAAACCCTAACCTCTACTCATTCTATACACTTTCCATCTCTCTGATGCTGCTGCTCTCTGAGAGCAGCTCTCTCCCCCACATTCTATGAATTTCTACATGCATCACAGCTCTACATCACAGAGCTTCATCTTCCTCTCCTCTGTTTACTGACTTGAGCGTCGGAGGCCCGACGCCGGGACCTCTCCCGGCATTGGGTTCTTGCAGGTGTTTGCGGCGGTCTAGCAACGATTTGAAGGCGGTTCAAACAGATCGGAGCTCACAACAACCGGTTTACTCCAGATCTGGAAGTAGACCCATCACTTACCTACAAAGATATTTTGATGATAATAGTGATTGGCTACAAACTTCTTTATGTAATGAAGATTTTCCTACAATTGTTTTCTATAAGTATTACCTACAAATATATTTTGTAGGTAAATGACTAGAGATTACCTACAAATATATTTTGTAGGTAAATGACTAGAGATTACCTACAAATTTCTATTTCTACAAATATTTTTCTAGGTATTTACCTACAAGTACAGTTGTTGTTATGTTCGTAGATATTTGCTAAAAATATTTTACATTTACGTTATGAATATTTTTTACTAGAAACATTTCTCTAGGTACTGAGTCTACTGACATATAAATATATATTGTAAGTAAATGTCCAAAGACTGCATATAGTTTTTCCCTGTAAATATTTCTCTAGGTACTTACCTACAAATATATTTTCTAGGTAAATACCTAGAGATTGCCTACAATATTTTTTTCCTACAAAATTTTCCCCAGGTATATACTTGCAAATACTTAAAGATTGACTATAAATTTTCTACATTTATATTATGAATATTTTCCTACAAATTTTTCTATAGTTATGTTCTTACAAATATATTTTGTTGAGTAAATTGTAATTTTAGTCTTGTAGGTTTCACTACCCTAATTTTTTCATCCTCTTCGAATTGTGTTATCGATTTTCGTCCCATATGTTTGCAAAAAGGTTACAAAAATGTTCTTTTCATATATAAGGGACGAAAGTGAAACCTTTTTTTGCAAAACATAATGGACCTTTTTGTTGCTAGAAGGACCTTTTTGTAACTTTTTTGCAAACATACGGGACGAAAATGAAAACTCAATTCGAAGAGAACGAAAAAGTTAAGGTAGTGAAACATACAAGACTAAAATTACAATTTACTCTATTTTGTTGGTAAATGTCTAGAGATTACCTATAAACTTTTTAACCAACAAAACTTTCTCTTGGTACTTACCTAAAAAAATATTTTGTAGGAATTCCTTACCTTATGCAATATACTTGAAACACGAAAACTTTAGTCGTACTTTAAGGAACGACAGATGCCATATTGCTTAATAGACTAGGTGGTTTACTGGTTTATCATCTAGACAAAAGATTGAATATATAGTATGTTGGAAAAGTATTGAATGAAATTTATCGAATTAATTAATTTGAAATCGTGTGTCTTCATTTTTAAAACTTGTAACTTGGTTTTATAAATGTTACATTTAACTTAACTTTATTAAGTTTGATTTAAATGGTTTAATTAATGAAGTGCCTTGTCTTATGACTATATAAGACTTGTCTTCTTGTGAAGAAAGAGAAAAATGAAACTAAGAAAACAAAAACACACCTAAAGGCTTTTTTCCCCATTATTGTTTTAAGTGTTTTGGTGTAGGCATAATTTCAGTTCGCCTAATTTAATTCGGTTTTCCCATTGTACCCCGGGAAACAGACGCTCATACGGACACTGTGTTTTCACAGGCCTCGGTATTTATTAAAAAGCCAACTTATTTTTCATTTTCCCGATAAAGTTCCCACGATCTTAAAACAAATTTGATTAAAGATGGTTGCTGAACAAAATACTATTCGCATTGCTAATACCGGTGGAGCTACTACAATTTCTATTTCTCCTTCTGTTAGTGTTTCGGTAAATCATGCTGATAAACCGAAAAAATATAACGTCTTGAATTTCAAGCGTTGGCAGCAAAAGATGCTTTTTTTATCTAACTACGTTGAACCATGCGAGGTTTTTGACGAAAAATCCTTTGAAGTTGGGGGAAAATCCAGTTATTCAAGCAGATAGTGCGATTGAAGCATGGAAACACTAGGATTTCTTATGTAGAAATTATGTGATGAACTGCTTGGCTGATACACTGTACAACATGTACAGTTCTACCAAAGGAGTTGTGGGAGTCTTGGGATAAAAAATACAAAACTGAAGACGCTGGAGCCAAGAAATTTCTTGTAGGCCAGTTTCTAGACTACAAGATGGTTGACTCGAAGACTGTAATCAGTCAAGTGCAAGAGCTTCAAATAATCTTGCATGATATCCATTCCGAGGGAATGGTGGTGAATGAAAATTTCCAGGTGGCTGCCATAATTGCAAAGCTTCAACCGAGCTAGAAAGATTTCAAAAATAATTTATTACATAAGAAAAAAGAGGTGACTGTTGAAAAGCTCGTTGTTAGACTTCGAATTGAAGAAGACAACAAGGGCTACGACAAAAAACTGGTTATTCCTTCTTTGGCCAAGGCCAATGTAGTTGAGCATGGTGAAAGCCCACGTGAAAATAATAAGAAAAAAATATGGCAATACTGGCAAGGCAGTAATATGGCCAAAGAAACAAATTTTCAAGAAAACTTTTTCTGGAAATTGTTATAATTGTAATAAACCTGGTCATAAGGCATCTGATTGCAGGTTGCCAAAGAAAAATCAAGAAGCCCACATGGTGGAAAACCTGGTCAAAGATGTTGATGAGATGCACCTCGCTGCAGTTATATCCGAGGTGAATCTGGTGGACTCAAATCCACATGAATGGTGGATTGACACGGGTGCTACCCGTCATGTTTGCTCAAAAAAGAATTTGTTTAATGTCATTGACAAAAAGGTGGATGGAGAAAAACTCTTCATGGTAAATTCTGCCACGTCTAACATCAAAGGAGTGGGGAAAGTGGTACTGAAAATGACATCTGCAAAAGAGTTGACTCTAAATAATGTTCTTTATGTATCAAAAATTTGTAAGAACCTAGTGTCTGGTTCTTTGTTGATCAAACATGGTTATCATGTGGTGAATGAATCAGATAAGGTCATTTTGACCAAAAATAGAGCATTTATAGGGAAGAGTTATGAATGTAATGGGCTGTTTAAGCTCGATGTGATGACAATTAATAAAAGTGTTAATCCTTCTGTTTATATGCTTGAGTCTTCCATTGTGTGACATGGTAGACTGGGACATGTCAATTATAATACCCTGCGCAGGTTAATGAAATTGAAAAGTATACCTATGTTCCATATTGATTCAAAACATAAGTGTGAAACTTGTGTTGAAGCGAAATTGACACGATTACCATTTCAAACTATTGAAAAAGATAGTGAACCACTTGATTTAATTCACACTGATGTAGACGATTTAAAAGTTGTCACGACACGTAGTGGAAAATAAATATTTCATTAATTTTGTAGATGATAGCACTAAATTTTGTTATGTGTATCTTCTCAAAAATAAAGATGAAGTGATAGAGAAATTTATTCTCTATAAAAATGAGGTCGAAAATCAACTAAATAAAAAGATTAACGTGATAAGAAGTGACAGAAGAGGTGAATATGAGTCTCCTCTTGATGAATTCTATGCCCACATGGGATAAGACATGACATGACAACACCTTATTCACCGCAACAAAATGGGATTGCGGAAAGAAAAAGTCGTACTTTAAAAGAAATGATGAATTCAATGTTGTTAAGTTCTGAACATTAATAGAACATGTGGGGGGAAGCTGTATTGTCAGCAAATTACCTTTTAAATAAGGTTCCCCATAAAAAGTTAGACAAAATCCCATATGAATTACGGAATGGAAGACCACCATCCTACAAATACTTGCGAGTGTGGGGTGTCTGGCAAAGGTAGCAATACCTACGCCAAAGAAAATAAAGATTGGACCAAAAACTGTTGACTGCATATTTATTGGATATGCACACAACAGTTGTGCTTATCGTTTTCTTGTATAAGAACACGATAATTGAATCTAGAAATGCTTCATTTGTTGAGCATATATAACCTCATATCAAAATTCTCAACCAACAACTTCTAAATCCAAAACTTAACTCTATACCACTAGAGTTCAAGTCCATACAACTAAAGTTCGCCACTCATCTAAAGTTCCAAGACTGTTAAAGCAGGAGGATAAATTTCTATGCCCCGTTTACATCACATAATATCACATATATATCACATAAGCAATTTCATATTACTTATGAATTCATACCAGGGTTGGCGCGGCACAATGGAAGCGAGTGGTCATAACTACTGCATAATATTCACTTATTTCACAGAGTTCACATAATTCATGTATAGCAGTCTACAGAAATGTGGACCTGCTCTGATACCACACTGTAACGTCCCACTTTTATTTAAACGAAAATCCATGGCTTTTCAGAAAAATCAACTTAAATTTTTCAAAATTCATTTCAAACGTTTGTGGCGTTACTCATTTATTTCAAAATCCTTTTTCATGACACAACATCAAATCATAACACAATTCATCAGTCATAAAATTCAACTCCCATAAAGGGTTCATCCAAAATCATCCATCACCCAAATCAGGTTTTCAAAAGCATCATAGTGTTCAAGGGGCATCTCCCCAACATTATTTCAAATCGTAAAATTCTCGAGTTCAGAAACTCATAAAATCATAAATCAGTTCATCATAGCGGAAGCAACAAATAAATAATCAGGTCATAAAGACCGACCACCACTCGCTCCACTCCGTCGTCATGCCTGCTCTGCTCAACCCGAAATGTTAATATCAGGTGGGAGTGAGCACATATGGAAACCGTGGTGCTCACCACTATGCAATAAACAATAATTATAATATAAAACAGTATGATCACAGCATGTACACGAATCAATTAGTTATCCCAATCTCCCATCATAATATCGCCATAAAATCAAAACTCGTGTGCACACCTATGCATAGACTCTTGCTGGTATACATATCGAATGTCCCTCGGGCTTTACATCGATGCCCAGCCAGTAGGAGTTTTCCCCTGTCGGCCGAGCACCACACTGGTCTTACAATGGTGTACTTATCGTTGATCGAGCACAGCTCTGGTCTCATACCTCTGACCGAGCACAACCCTGGTCTTATAGGTGTAAAGAGGAGATTACCCCACGGGTACGTTATATAGCTACGGGAATAACCGTTCGACGGCCCGTACAGCTCACATCGAAGGCTACATGGTTCACATGCATACATTGATTATACCAGACGTAAGGCAACAATTTAATGCATAGCAATTTCAAATAAAACCCACCTGGTTCAGCAGAATGGGATATCTCCGCTCTGCTGTGTAGGCTGCGAGGTCAACTCGTCAAACACCATTTTAAACCAAATTTTCAAATGACTTAATCAAATTAAATCGAACGGAAAATTATATCATCTTTAAGACAATATAATACGATGGCTTTAATCGAGAAATAATCATAAATAGTCAAAATAAAATAATACCATAACATCTTATAAAATCCAAATAATCACATAAAATCCAATAGTCGAACGGGGCATTACAGTCTATCCTCCTTAAAAGATTTATGTCCTCGGAAATACGAAAGAACACGCATCTAAAGGAAAACGGCAGACTCGAATGGGAATTTCCAATCATGAGGTCCAGGTATCCCCTACGGAACTCGATTCCGCTCGCATGAGTCCTATTGCCCTATACTCGAAAGGCATACACTCACCTACAGGACCCAATCCGACTCGCCCTATCTCATATGTTTGCCTTTTTGCATTAGAGGGTGATCAATCCTGCCCGAGCTCGGGCGTACATCCTCTTGCAAGGGACCCAGTCCAGCTTGGCCTATACCCATGAGTATCAACAATTTGCTTCGTACCTAACAACACACAAGACCCCAATAGGTCGTTCGGTGTATTGCTAGCGTACTCCGATGGTCCAACCATCAAGGTGAATACGTGACACTAAGCTTCAGTCTTGTGTCTGAGTCACACTGAAAACTTTCTCACGATTTCATCACGCGTCGTGCGTCTCCATCAGAGACATCGACCCGGTACCACATATAGCCAGCAACCCCAATACGCTCATACTCTCAAGGATATCGACTCCACGAGTCGAACGTAGCCTGTATATACAACATAAGGCTCTGTCAGATCATAACATGAATTCCCATTTTGCCGACTCGAGGAAACTCTCGCGTAAAGCATAGGATCTTCATCGACTACACTCCTTAATCGAAAATCATCGAGTAAGGATTCATACACATTCAGGTGGAACTTGGAACTCTCGGGTTAAGGCTCGCGAGAAAAGGGTTGAAAAGGCTAACCTAGTGGTCCAGCATGAAATGGGTTGAACAATTATGAAAAAGAAATCGATGGTCTAGGGTTAGTGTATTGTCACCCAAGAGACGGCACGCTCGCTGACACTGCATAAGCGGGGCTCTGGGACGCGTTTGTACACACTTACTCTAAGACCAGCTGCAAGGTCGAGGTTTGGCTGCACGCGCTAGCTCGGGGAGTTTAGTGCGTTCGGTGATGACGGTTGCAGCTCTCGTGCGAGTCAACGGTCGGCCCCTAGGTTGGCCTCGCGTTTCTCAGCACGGGCGTGCGTGCTCAGTCACCACTTCGCATGGCTACACCCGTTCAGGGCCGGCTTTCGGGTCAAGGTTCCAAAATAAAGTTTCAATCACAGATCATCAAACGATATGGTTTTACAACTTTACAAAAAATTTTGGTTCAACAAAATAATATGTCACTCGGCCATTTCACATTTTCAAAAGTTTCAAGAGTTTCAGAAATAGCAAGGTGCAAGTCCGAGTTCCAAGTCCACCAACTTTCCAAAACGACACACTCTAATATGCGAAGAGATCACACGATTGTGATAGACGAGAATTCCCAAAAGAATTCCAATACGGTTCTCCAGTCGGGAATAATCCCAAATCAGCAGCTCCTGCCGAGAGATTCAATGACTGGCTCGCCTCGACTCTTCCGACTAACAGCGTCGGCCGTCACGTCAGCTCTCCCTCACGTAGCTAATCGTGTCAGCAGTCCTGATCGAGCGCAATTCATTTCACCGCCTAATCTACACACTTTGGGATGCAAACCTGAAGTTTTTCCTAGCAAATGTCTCCGATCGCATCTTCAGATGTTCTCACTACGTGCCGCTGTTCTCAAGAATAGGTCGAGACGTTACTGGCGAAAAATGCAACGACTAGACAATTCATAGCAGTCGTCAGCGCGTGGCTTAGCCCGAAATACATTACTATACAATCGCGGTGCTTTGTCGATTCAATTGGTTGTCTTGACAACATATCAAAATTAGACTAGGGTATCATCAAGAAAGAAGATGACATATTGACCTGGATATGAATGGAACATTCAATCCCTTAGGTCCACAAAAACGACGGAGAAAATACTCAGTCCGAAAGACATAACCACAATTGAAGGATTGGTATAAGACAAGTGGAACAAAATACTTGTCTTAATTGATCCACAAGGTTGCAACACAAAAATAAGAACAAATTGTTTATAAGGGATCGCAAGAGTCCCAAGAAAACAAAAGATTTCTCCCGAAACTCCGAAAGGAGTAGAAGTACAAGAGTTTCCACGATGGACAAAATTTCAAAACAAAGACGGTTCGACACCTCACGATGTGCTTGCTCCGGACTCGACTATCCTCCTTAAAAGATCCTTCCTAACCTTTTAAGGTAGAAAAACACCCCTTGATATGCGTCAAATCACCCCATCTTCCTTATCAAACCGAATTGTGTTGGCTTCTGCTCCTGCACATTCATCTCGATGCTGAGCGTGAGTAATTATTGTCTTCTTTGAAAGTAAGCTACCCTCGAAAGTGGCGATAGAAATTGTGCCCCCGAGTTTTTGATGATAATTTAGTGATGGCACCCTGACGAAAATCATATACTTCGCAAACGAATAAAGACAAGCAGAAACAAAAGGTTGCTTAATCTTATTTGCAATTAAGTCTCCCAACACGAGTCAATACCCAACATAAGATAAATAAGAATTGGCTAAACTTTAAGAGAAAAAAAATTCAAGGCTGGAAGGCTTGAACAATTGCTTACACAGTGAAGCCAAGGTAGGGTTTTGAACACGGCTACACCCCAAACAAAACAAAAAAAAAAAGAACTAGGTCGAACGTAAACCTCTGGTGTCTATAACTCGCCGCCTATCTCAAGGCTATTGTATTCTACAAGAACTGCAACGTTGCTTGCTCTCTTGAACTTTTCCCATCGAGTTAGAGGTATCACGAAACAAGCTTCAAAAGATAAGGATCAACAGAAAAATTAAAAATTTTGATGCTTAATTCCATCTTAAAATTATACGTCAGGGAGGGGAAGATCAAGCGAAATTCCCAAAGTATGAAAATTGAATAACAAAAAGAATCCTCAAGCACAATTCAACATTGCTTGTCATGGGAAAAAGGAATAAGCAAAGGTTTGTAAAAGTCTACAAGAATACAAAAACTCAAGAATGAAACTAGAATGCTTCGCCTCCACAAGTCCACGACTCACTGCCTCCATCTTTGGTTCGAGCTGTTCCCGGTAAGTCCCGCTGCCGTTAGGAAATCGCTCGCGGCTCAATATACGGAAGAGAATTTTTTGTCGTCTGCTTGCAGATTGAAATGTCACCTTGCAGTCATGGCAAAGGATATCCATACGGTGTTGGATCGGTCCATCCGCCCTAAGAACAAAGTCGGATTCATTCGTTTGAGAATTTTCGCAAACGAATAAGTCACTGTCGCCTTCCTCGAGGCTTAGCCACTCTCGAGAGCTACGACAGTGTTACGTATTAAGCTTCCCCACCACACCTCGGGGTCGAACAACCGCTTAGACAGGGTACCTAAACTCTTCTCCCGGTTCGCATTCAACTTGGGTTCTAATACGCGTCTAACGGTCTTATTAACAATGGTTACAGACTTCCGAATATCCCACACACCTGGGACTTCTTCAGTTGTTTTCTCCCTTCGCTTAAACCTTCTTCTTTCGAGATGGCTTACGAATGGTCCTCACTCGAAGATACTAAACTTATAGCGAGAGAATCGCTATAAACAAAATTTAACTCGATACTCATATCGAAAATCTCAACCAACAACTTCTAAATCCAGAACTTAACTCTATACCACTAGAGTTCAAGTCCATACAACTAAAGTTCGCCACTCATCTAGAGTTCCAAGACTGTTAAAGCAGGAGGATAAAATCCTAAGCCTCGGTTTACATTACATAATATCATATATATCACATAAGCAATTTCATATTACTTATGAATTCATACCAGGGTTGGCGCGGCACGACGGAAGGGAGTGGTCATAACTACATCATAATATTCACTTATTTCACAGAGTTCACATAATTCATGTATAGCAGTCAATAGAAACGTAGACCAGCTCTGATACCACACTGTAACGTCTGACTTTGATTTAAACGAAAATCCATGGCTTTTCAGAAAAATCAACTTAAATTTTTCAAAATTCATTTCAAACCTTTGTGACATTACTCATTTATTTCAAAATCCTTTTTCATGACATAACATCAAATCATAACATAATTAATCAATAATAAAATTCAACTTCCATAAAGGGTTCATCCAAAATCATCCATCACCAAAGCGAGTTTTCAAAATCATCACAGTGTTCACGGGGCATCTCCCTAACATTATTTCAAATTGTAAAATTCTCAAGTTCAGAAACTCATAAAATCATAAATCAGTTCATCATAGTGGAAGCAACAAATAAATAATCAGATCATAAAGACCGACCACCATTCGCTCCACTCTGTCGTCATGCCTGCCCTGCTCAACCTGAAATGTTAATTCAGGTGGGAGTGAGCACATATGGAAACCGTGGTGCTCACCACTATGCAATAAACAATAATCATAATATAAAACAGTATGATCGCAACATGTACATGAATCAATTAGTTATCCCAATCTCTCATCATAATATCGTAATAAAATCGCCATAAAATCAAGACTCGTATGCACACCTACGCATAGACTGCTGCTCATATACATATCGAATGCCCCTCGGGCTTTACATCGATGCCCAGCCAGTAGGAGTTTTCCCTCGTCGGCCGAGCACTGCCCTGGTCTTACAACAGAGTACTTATCGTCGACCGAGCACAACCCTGGTCTCATACCTCTGACCAAGCACAGACCTGGTCTTACAGGCGTAAAGAGGAGATTACCCCACGAGTACGTTATATAGCTACGGGAATAACCGTTCGACGGCCGTTATAGCTCACATCGAAGGCTACATGGTTCACATGCATGCATTGATCATACCAGACGTAAGGTAACAATTTACTGCATAGCAATTTCAAATAAAACCCACCTGGTTCAGCAGAATGGGATATCTCCGGTATGTTGTGTAGGCTACGAGGTCAACTCGTCAAACACAGTTTTAAACCGAATTTTCGAATGACTTAATCAAATTAAATCGAATGGAACATTGTATCATCTTTAAAACAATATAATACGATGGCTTTAATCGAGAAATAATCATAAATTGTCAAAATAAAATAATACCATAAAATCACATAAAATCCAAATAATCACAAAAAATCCAATAATCGAACGGGGCGCTACACTTTTTGTAACACCCCACTTTGATTTAAAAAATAATCCATGGCTTATTCAAAAATCCGATTAACATTTTCGAAATTCTTTTCTCGAAATCACATTAATAGGGCATTATCTTGTTTCAAGTCATATTTAAAACCTCACGGGAATTCATTACCTGGTTTTTCACATGGACCTCATTGTCCCAAAAACATAAAACTTCACATGATATTCAAAATAACACATCATCATGAATACCGAAATATAGTTCATCACTATGCATCAAATAACCAATCCAGTTTCCAACATTTTCAAATGTCATAGTCTGAAAGGAAATAACACGTTCATAACCCAAAAACAACTCAAGTTCATTATAAAGCGGAAGCAAATTTAAACATAAATATGACCATCCACTCACCATCCTGCCGTCGTGTAAGCCTTGCTTAGCCTGAAACGTCAATTTCAGGTGGGGATGAGCACAGTTGGAAATCGTAGTGCTCACCACTATGCATAAATCATATACAATAACAGTTAGGCATGGTTGCAGCATGAACACGAATCAATCAATTATCACATCTCCTAATCATACATTTGTACTCATTTGCACATCTATCATTAGCCATTGAAGGACATACAACTCCCAACAATGGGAATAAAATACCGAAGGACATACAGCTCACATCGGTCTTGCCTGTCATTAGGCTAGGGAGACTACCTATCAAAAGGCACCGTCGAAGGACATACAACTCACAACGACGGAGACAACCGCTCGAAGGACATACAACTCACATCGAAGGTTACATGGTTCACACGCATGCATTAATCACGCCAATTAACGAATCTATATAATTTATGGCATAGACAATTTTAATTAAAACCCACCTGGTCGCGAATCGGAGATAACACGAAAGCACGTATAGACTGCGAGCTCGGCTCGTCAAACACCTACATTACGTCCAGATGCTATAATCAACAGCTATTTTGACTTAAAAGGAAAACACAATCATACTTAGTCGAACTCGATTCGACTAAGTTGTTCGTGAAGTCCTGTTGACGTGGAACACTTAGACTCGACACTAAGACTCAACCAAATACACATGGGAGTTCACATAATCCATATCAAAGGTTGACCAAGTCAAACACTCAAAGGAACGGAAAGCGGGCTGATTTACAGTTTGTAATTCAAAAACCATATATTTGAAAATACTTGTTTTTAATCACAAAAACAAGTTGCTCAGGTTTCCCTATGAATTAGACTCTAAAATTTTAACACAAAATTCACTTCCCAGTAATTAGAAAAACCACCAAGTTTCAGCCCCAAACTCAAAGTATGCTATTTTATAAAATTCTAGCAAATTTATGGCGAAAACAAGCATAAATTAACAACCAGACCAAATGAATGATTCAAACTCTGAAATTTTTATCCAAGGAACCTCAGCCTCTCAATAGCAGTGTGTAAAAATCTCAGTTCTAAACACCTAACATGAGATTTATTAAAAATGTTACAACATTCAAAAGATTTCGAATTTTCAACAGAACTGAACCTAAATAAACTTTAAAAATTCCAATATTTTAACATCATGAAATAAACTATAAAACATGCAGTTCAACCAACAATCAGAATTTTTAGGCATCAGATCAATTTATCATAGTTAAAACAATTTTCGGTAGAAACACAAAATAATTTATTTACCTAAGCTAACAGGATCTAAAAATTATGAAAATTACTCGAATTTCATCTAATTTGGAGAATTACACAATTTATTATGCTTTTAACTTGAATCTGACTAGAAATAATTTTAAAACAGCTACAGACCACATAAAATTATGAAAACTTTACACAAGCTTCATAATCAACAGAGGCAATTATACCCAAAATTTTATCGTAATCGAACCAGTGAGCAATTTATTATGAATTTATCAAATATTCAGCAGCTAGTTAGGTTCCGAAAAATCATAAACGACTCAATACTCGAGTAATTCGTCGAAGGCTTTTGCCACAAGACCAAGAACTCAACAAGGTTCCATTTTCCATAGTCCTAAACACGAATTATGAGGTCTCACTCGATTTATCAAAACCGAGTAGATGGACTACATACAATCCACACATTGAACATATAAAATCATAGGCATTTATATATATATATATATATATATATATATTCGTATCACATGTTCAACACATCAAATAATCGCATAACGTAAAATGAAATATACGATTTAACGAAACGGGATTCGACTAGGTACCATTCTCGGGAAATGCTCAGAAAAATGGAACCAAGAGGTGAGTGGCGAGCTCGCGGTGGCTAGCGGCTGCGCTCGACTCGCGGATGGGAGACAGTGGCTCGGGGTCAGAAACAGAGGTACTGCACGGCGTTCAAGATCGCCGCTGGGGTGTTCCGACAAGAAGGGGTCGCTCGTAATGGGGTGCCGCGGGGTGTCTGGGTGGTCACGGCGTGGTGGGGTTCTGGCCGCTGAGGAGAAGAGCTCTCCGGTGACTAGTGATCGACGTGGAATAATCCGGCGAGAAGAGCAGGTCGACGCTGATGGGAGGGATCGGAAATTCTGCTCGCGACGAAGGGTTGAAGCAAGGACGATGGTGGTGATCGGAGGTGAGTTGAACAGCGAGAGAAAAAGGGAGATGGTGGCGGTTTTTCTCTTTTCCGATCGAGAGAAAGAGACGCGAGATTGAGGGCGACAGATTTGAGAGAGGAGAGAATTTGATCCGAGTTCAATCGCGTGAGAAGGACAAGAGATATATCTGTCTGCGGGTTTTAGTTTTCTTAAGGTTTGAGCGAGATATAAACAAGATCTAGGGTTAATAGTCTTGTCCCACAAGACACACACTTACACACACTCACGCGGGTAGGGGCCGGTTCGGTTTCGCGGGTCGGCCGGTTCATGCGAAGGCTTAAGGAATGAATTGGCTCTCGGGCCCGACTAGACGTAACAATAATTCGGTTCGGCTCGACAATTTAATCGCACGATAAAATAAAATAAATAAACCAGATATTATTTATATATTTATAATACACACAATTTAATATAAAATAATAATATTAATAATAATACAAATACACACATAATATTAATAACACGTAGATAATTAGGCATTTAATTACAATTTGACAAATAAATATTTTAGACATTTAATAATAATGACAATAATAATAATAATAATAATAATAATAATAATAATAATAATAATAAAAATAATAATAATAATAATAAAATAATAATAATAATAATAATAATAATAATAATAATAACAACAACAATAAAGATAAACAAATCCCAAATATTCCATAATTGAATGGGGCATTACAATCTACCCACCTTAAAAAGAAAATATACAAGAGACTCAAAACGAGAAGTTCGGATATCTCCTCTTAATCTCGACCTCCTTCTCCCAAGTCATCTCGGACTCATCATGTCGGCTCCACTGCACCTTCACCAGACTCACTGCCCGGTTCCTCAACTGATGGACCCTCTGGTCTAAAATAGCAACCGACACCTCCTCATAGGTAAGGTCTCGCTCGACCTGCATCTCGCCGAAGTCCACCACGTGGTCGGGGTCATGCACGTATCTACGCAACATCGAGACGTGAAACACATCATGCACTCCCGACAGATCCGGTGGTAAAGCCAGCCGATAAGCTAAGTCCCCGACTCGAGCAAGGATCTCAAATGGTCCGATATAGCGAGGTCGAAGCTTCCCTTTCTTCCTGAAGCAAATCACACCCTTCATGGGCGAGACCTTCAGAAAGACATGGTCCCCAACGGCATACACATGCTCCTGCCTCTTCCGATTGGCATAGACCTTCTGCCTCTCCTATGTGGACTGGATATTCTTCCGGATCTCCTCAACAGCCTCCGAAGGCCTACGAATGAACTCCAGACCCATGATCTTCCTCTCCCCAACCTCATCCCAATACAAAGGCGTCCGGACCTTCCGTCCATACAACGCCTCATAAGGGGCCATCTTGATCGAGGAGTGATAGCTATTGTTGTAAGTCAACTCGACCAATGGAAGGGCAGTCTCCCAAGTCAGGCTCCGGTCCAAGACCACAGCCCTCAATATGTCCTCCAAGTACTGGATTGTCCGCTCCGACTGGCCATCTGTCTGGGGGTGAAAGGCTGTGCTAAATGCCAACCTCGTTCCCATGGCTCGGTGCAAACTCTTCCAAAACTGACTCATGAATTTCAGGTCTCAATCAGACACAATCTCCACGGGCACCCCATGAAGTTTGACGATCTCGTCAACGAACAACTCGGCATACGCACTAGCCTTCATAGTCGTCCGGACGGGCAGAAAGTGGGCGGACTTCGTGAGTCGATCCACAGTCACCCAAATGGAATCGTGACCAGACCTCGATCTCGGCAGTCCCACCAACAAGTCCATGGTGAGTTGCTCTCATTTCCACATGGGAATCTCAAGTGGCTGCAACAGTCCTCTCGGTTTCTGGTGTTAAGCGTTCACTTGCTGACACACCAGATAGTTGTTCACGAAACGGGCCACCTGCCTCTTCATACCTCGCCACCAAAATGACTTTCGGAGGTCCTGGTACATCTTCGAGCTACCAGGATGGATGGTGTACGGGGCACAATGAGCTTCCTTCAGAATCTCCCTTCGCAATTCCCACACCTTCGGAACACATAGTCTACCCTCGAAGACCAATGCTCCATCAGATGCAACTGCGAATCCTCCAACCTTGTCGGCTTCCATCAACTCCTTAATCCGGCACAGAAAACGGTCATTCAGTTGTTCGGCGACTATCCTCTCACGAAGAGTCGGTCCCACCACCGAGGCAGTCAATATACCCCCGGCTGTCGAAGTCGACTCCACTGCCTCTAACTGTAGCCGCTCGAACTCCCGAACTAGAACATCTTGCCGGGTGAATAGGCAAGACAACTAGCCATGACTCTTCCGACTAATGGCTCGGCGACCACATTAGCCTTCCCAGGATGGTAGCTAATCGTGCAGTCGTAGTCCTTGACCAACTCTAACCATCAGTGCTGTCTCATGTTCAACTCCTTCTGAGTGAATATGTACTTCAAGCTCTTATGGTCCGTGAAAATCTCACACTTCCCTCCGTAAAGGTAATGCCTCCAGATCTTTAAGGCGTGGACCACTGCGGCTAGCTCTAAGTCGTGCGTGGGATAATTCTGCTCGTGAGGCTTCAGCTGCCTCGACACGTAGGCCACGACTTTTCCCTTGCTACATCAACACGCAACCTAAACCTATCTTCGAAGCATCACTATAGATCGTGAACTCCAAAGTCGGGTCGGGAATAGATGACACTGGTGCGGTGGTAAGCCTTCCTTTTAATTCTTGGAAACTAGCCTTGCACTTCGGACTCCAATCAAACCTCACGGCCTTCTTCGTAAGGTTGGTTAGTGGTTGGGCTATCTTCAAGAAGCCCTCGATAAACCTCCGATAGTATCCTGCTAACCCCAGGAAACTACGAACGTCGCTCGCATTTATTGGTGTCTCCCACTTGCTCACCATTTCTTGGGATCCACCTCAATGCCTCTAGCTGTAACAATATGGCCAAGAAACGCCACACGGTCAAGCCAGAACTCACAGTTCGAGAATTTTGCATACAGCTTCTCACGGCGAAGAGTCTCCAGCACAATCCTCAGATGCTCCTTATGCTGGTCAATGTCCCGAGAATAAACCAGAATGTCGTCGATGAACACGATGACAAACTGGTCCAGATAAGGATGGAAGACCCTATTCATAAGGTCCATGAACACTGTTGAGGCATTGCTGAGTTCGAAAGTCATCACCACGAACTCATAATGGCCATATCGGGTACGGAACGCGGTCTTAGAAATATCCGACTCCCGGATCTTCAGTTGATGATATCCAGACCTCAAATCAATCTTCAAAAAAACGCTGGCTCCCCTCAGCTGGTCGAAGAGATCCTCAATACGAGGAAGAGGGTACTTGTTCTTAACCGTAAGGTGGTTAAGCTCGCGATAGTCAATGCACATGCGCATAGATCCGTCCTTCTTCTTCACGAATATAACGGGCGCACCCCAAGGAGAAACACTCTGTCGAATGAAACCAAGGTTGAGCAGTTCTTGGATTTGGGCCTTGAGCTCTTGAAGCTCCTTCGGTGCCATATGGTAGGGGGCTTTGGAAACGGGACCAGCTCCAGGCACTAGGTCGATGGTGAATTCAACTTGACGATCAGGCGGTCCTCCGGGCAGTTCGTCGAGAAAGACATCGAGATACTAGCAAACGATGGATACTCTCTTGGGGGTTCGCTCGTCAACAACATCAGACACCATGGATACGAGATGGCCTTGACAACTACCCTTGGAAAGGCTCTTCTTAGCTTGGATAGACGAGATGACTCGAGGCACGATCCTCGACTTCATCCCAAAAAATACGACAGACTGATCAGATTTGGGAAAGAGGGTGACTTCACGCTCCAGGCACTGGATGTTGGCTCAATAGTGAGTGAGCCAGACCATGCCCAAGATCACACTGAATTCGTCCACCGATGATAACATTGATATTGCGGATCAAGGAATCAGAGATAATGATTTTTCCCGAGGCTAGGCTAACCTCTAGAGGATCAACTTTGCACACATTGGTAACAGATAAGGCTTCCAAGCATCGAAAGAAATAAAGGAATGGGTCGCTGCAGTATCACATAAAGCAAAGACAGGCACATTGGGTATCAAAAGCATTCCAGACATGGTACTTGTGTTGTGGGCGGCCTCATCATGTGAAAGAGTATAGAAGCGGGCCTGGCTTCTGGTCTTCTGCTGGTTCGGAGGTGGCTATCGGTATGGCTGTTGGTGTGGGTGCTGCTGAAGTAGCGGTTGCTGCTTCGGGAAGGGTCCCTACTGTTGCCTCTTTGGCTCAGGACACATGTTGGCGAAATGGCCGGTTCGCTGGCAATTGTAACAAGTGTTTTGGGCAGCTCGACACTCCCCAGTATGGTATCTTCTGCAGTTGTTGCAGGTTCGGTTGTTACGCTTGTTCGGGCCTCCATGTTTTCCCTTCCAGTTGTCCCGGTGGGAATCAGCCTTCCTCTTAATCGAGGTGGAGCTAGGATGAACTGAGCTGATGGGCTGCACAGACTATGCAAGAGGCTGAGAAGGAGCTGAGGCAAAGAGTTTCTGATAGTTCTCCAACTGTTGGGCACGGATCACAGTTTTTCCGTAGGGAAGGTTTCCCTGGCTAGTGAGGTGCATGCAAAGATCTGGGCAGAGTCCGTCACGGAACTAAGTGGCCTTCTTAACCTCAGTGTCCACCAGTGTTGGAGCAAAGGCGCTCATGCGAGCGAAATCCCTCTCGTACTCGTCAACAGTCCGAGTCCCCTGACGAAGATCCCAAAACTCACGTTGCATCTGCTTCTGGTAGCTGAGAGGGTAGTACTTCTTGAGTATCACCTCCTTCATTCTGTCCCATGTGAGATTGGTGCGCTCACACGACCTGAGTCTCCAGTGGTCATGCAACCAGGTGTCAGCATCTCCCTCCATCTGATATTCAGCATATACAATCTTCTGCTCATCGGTGCACATCAAGTGATTGAACATCCGCTCTAATTTGCGTATCCATTCAGCCACGGTTGTGGGGCCCTCAACCTCGATGAAGGCCGCTGGGGTCAGCCGCTGGAACTTGATGACAGTCTCACGGTGGTCGTCCTGCTGAGGTAGAGGCAGAGCCGGAGGCGGGTTTTGCTGATTGTTTTGGGCATTGCGGGTACGATTGGCCATAATTCTACATTGAATAGGCAGAAAGAATTTAGCACAAATAATTAACAAGGGAAATCTAGAGTTCACTACGAAACTCTAGAGTTCAACAAATTTCAAAATAGGTGGATAAACTCCTAAGCCCCAATTCACATCATATTATATTATCTCAGTTATCAGGCAACACTTAAGCAATTTCAAATTCACTTATGAAACTCATACCTGAGTTGGCGCGGCACGACGGAAGCGAGTGGTCATATACATATTATGCAAGTATTTCACATAATTCACACATACCAGACTACAGAAACGCAAACTAGCTCTGATAGCAAACTGTAACACCCCACTTTAATTTAAGAAATAATCCATGGCTTATTCAAAAATCCGATTAACATTTTCGAAATTCTTTTCTCGAAATCACATTAATAGGGCATTATCTTGTTTCAAGTCATATTTGAAACCTCACGGGAATTCATTACCCGGTTTTTCACATGGACCTCATTGTCCCAAAAGCATAAAACTTCACATGATATTCAAAATAACACATCATCATGAATACAAAAACATAGTTCATCAATATGAATCAAATAACCAATCCAGTTTCCAACATTTTCAAGTGTCATAGTCTGAAAGGAAATAACACGTTCATAACCTAAAAACAACTCAAGTTCATAATAAAGCAGAAGCAAATTTAAACATAAATATGACCATCCACTCGCCATCCTGCCGTCGTGTCTGCCTTACTTAGCCTGAAACGTTAATTTCAGGTGGGGATGAGCACAATTGGAAATCGTAGTGCTCACGACTATGCAATAAATCATATACAATAACAGTTAGGCATGGTTGCAGCATGAACACGAATCAATCAACTATCACATCTCCTAATCATACATTTTTACTCATGTGCACATCTATCATTAGCCATTGAAGGACATACCGCTCACAACAATGGGAGTAAAATACCGAATGACATACAGCTCACATCGGCCTTGCCTGTCATTAGGCTAGGGAGACTGCCTATCAAAAGGCACCATCAAAGGACATATAGCTCACAACGACGGGGACAACCGCTCGAAGGACATATAGCTCACATCGAGGGTTCTATGGTTCACACGCATGCATTAATCACGCCAATCAACGAATGTAAAGTATTTATGGCATAGACTATTTTAATTAAAACCCACCTGGTCGCGAATAGGAGATAACACGAAAGCACGTATAGGCTGCGAGCTCGGCTTGTTAAACACCTGCATTAAGTCCAGATGCTATAAGCAACATCTATTTTGACTTAAACGGAAAACACAATCATACTTAGTCGAACTCGATTCGACTAAGTTGTTCGTGAAGTCCTGTGGATGTTGGAACACTTAGACTCGACACTAAGACTCAACCAAATACACATGGGAGTTCACATAATCCAAATCAAAGATTGACCAATTCAAACACACAAAGGAACAGAAAGCGGGCTGATTTACAATTTCTAATTCAAAAACCATATATTTGAAAATACTAGTTTTTAATCACAAAAACAAGTTGCTCAGGTTGCCCTATGAATTAAACTCTGAAATTGTAACACAAAATTCACCTCCCAGTAATTAGAACAACCACCAGATTTCAGCCCCAAAATCAAAGTATGCTATTTTATAAAATTCGAGCAAATTTATTGCGAAAACGAGCATAAATTAATAACCAGACCAAATGAATGATTCAAACTCTGAAATTGTTATCCAAGGAACCTCAGCCTGTGAATAGAAGTGTGTACAAATCTCAGCTCTAAACACCTAACATGCGATTTATTAAAATTGTTACAACATTCAACTAATTTCGAATTTTCAATAGAACTGAACCTAAATGAACTCTAAAAATTACAATATTTTAATATCATGAAGTACACCACAAAACAAGCACTGCAACCAAAAATCAGAATTTTTCAGCGTCAGATCAATTTATCATAATTAAAATAATTTTCGCCAGAAACACAAAATAATTTATTTACCTACGGTAACAGGATCCAAAAATTATGAACATTTTACACAGTAAGACAACATGCCAGGGGCACAACATACTCAAATTTCATCCAATTTGAGCACTACACAATTTATTATGTATTTAACATGAATCTAACCTGAAATTATTTTAATTATTTAAAATAACTACAGACCACATAAAATTATGAAATTTTTACACAAGCTTTATAATCAACAGAAGCAATTACACCCAAAAATTCATAGTAATCGGACCAGTGAGCAATTTATTATGAATTTATCAAATATTCAGCAGCTAGTTAGGTTCCGAAAAATCATAAACGACTCAATACTCGACCCATTCGTCCAAGGCTTTCGCCATAATACCAAGAACTCAACAAGGTTCCATTTTCCACAGTCCTAAACACGAATTACGAGGTCTCACTCGATTTATCAAAATCGAGTAGATCGACTACATACAATCCACACATTGAACACATAAAATCATAGGCATATATATATATATATATATATATATATATTATTCGTATCACACGTTCAACACATCAAATATTCGCATAACGTAAAATGATATATACGATTTAATGCAACGAGGTTCGACTAGGTACCGTTCTCGGGAAACGCTCAGAAAAACGGAACCAAGAGGTGAGTGGCGAGTTCGCGGTGGCTAGCGGCGGTGCTCGGCGGCTGCGCTCGACTCACGGAGGGGAGACAGCGACTCGGGGTCGAAAACAGAGGTACTACACGGCATTCAAGATCGCCGCTGGGGTGTTCCGACGAGAAGGGGTCACTCGTAATGGGGTGCCGCGGCGTGTCTGGGTGGTCGCGGTGTGGCGGGGGCTCTGGTCGCGGAGGAGAAGAGCTCTCCGATGACAGGTTCTCGACGTGGAATAATCCAACGAAAAGAGAAGGTCGACGCTGATGGGAGGGATTAGAAATTCTACTCGCGACGAAGGGTTGAAGCAAGTAGGATGGTGGTGATCGGAGGTGAGTTGAACAACGAGAGAAAAAGGGAGATGGTGGCGGATTTTCTCTTTTCCGATCGAGAGAAAGAGACGCGAGATTGAGGGCGACAGACTTGAGAGAGGAGAGGATTTGATCTGGGTTCAATCGCGTGAAAAGGACGAGAGATATATCTGTCTACGGGTTTGAGTTTTCTTAATGTTTGAGCGAGATATAAACAAGACCTAGGGTTAATAGTCTTGTCCCACAAGACACACACTTACACACACTCACGCGGGTAGGGGCGGACCGGGTCTGGGCCGGTTCGGTTTCGCGGGTCGGCCGGTTCATGCGAAGGCTTATGGAAAGAATCGGCTCTCGGGCCCGACTAGACGTAACAATAATTCGGTTCGGCTCGACAATTTAATCGCACGATAAAATAAAATAAATAAACAGATAATAATAATAATAATAATAATAATAATAATAATAATAATAATAATAATAATAACAATAAAGATAAACAAATACCAAATATTCCATAATTCAACGGGGCATTACACTTTTGGTCCAGATTTTCTAACCTATATGGTTGAAAGTGAACCACAAACTTTTTCAGAAGCAGTGAATTATTCTGAAGGACCGCTTGAAAAGAGGCAATCCAAAGTGAAATTGGTTTCATTTTGCAAAATCACACATGGGAGCTAGTGGATCTTCCTCCTGGAAGTAAACCATTGGGCTATAGATAGATTTTCAAAAGGAAAATAAAACCTGATGAAACAATTGATAAGTATAAGGCTAGACTTGTGATTAAAAATTATAAGCAAAAAGAAGGCCTTGATTACTTTGTTACATATTCTCTAGTAACGAGGATAACATCCATCAGGGTGATTATTACAATTGCAGATTTACGAAATTTTGAAATACATCAAATGGATGTAAAAACAGCTTTTCTAAATAGAGATTTATATGGAGCAACCTGAACGGTTCTCTGCTCCCGGGCAAGAGAATAAAGTTTGCAAATTGACTAAGTCTTTGTATGGCTTAAAACAAGCTCCAAAACAATGACATTAAAAGTTTGACAATGTCATGATTAAATGTGGATTTAAAATCAACGAATGTGATAAATGTGTTTATGTTAAAGACACGGAACATGGTTATGTAATCCTATGTCTTTACGTAGATGACATGCTCATTGTTGGAAGCAATGATAAAATCATTAATTCCACAAAAGATATGTTAAATTCAAGATTTGACATTGGTAACGCAAAACACTTCGACCGGCTTGAAATCAGCTTGCCTCTTTCTTCCTCGCCGGTAGAATGCCGCGTTCCTGCACAGAACTCTCACACCGAAGGGGTTTTCCGGTGAAGAGAATCCGATACTTAAGTCAGTATGTGTTTGTTCAATTCTCCAAAGTAAAGAATGGATAAATCGTAGTCTACAAGAAAAGACCCACTCCCATATATATAGGAGTGAGATACCTGCCCTAGGAATTGCCCAGCTTTTGGTGAGCTGTCCTGCCCGTCCGTACACACATAGTGTGCGTGTGTCAGTGATTGTCAGAGGTGGTTTTCGCCACTATCACTCTGCACCAATATATTCTCGCCACGTGTCCCTCTGAGCTGAGGGAGATTATTCTTCTGCGCAAGCCGTTGGGATCTTCTAACGCCATCCACGCGCCTTCTCGCGTTCAAGCCACGCTCTAGACTGCTCTTCACCCGTTGAGTGTTCGATCTCCTCCCTTTTGGTCGATCCTCGACCAGTTCTGCTATTCTGCTTGATCTCCTTCTTTTTGGTCGATCATCCTTCTACCGATCCTGTTTTCTCCACTTCGAGGTTGCTCGACTGATGATGCAAACCGGTCTATTCCTCAGCTATATAATATCCCACATCATCTAGTCTCCCCACTCTGGTCGCGTCTAAATGATTCGATCTAAGATTGAATTCCGGCTGTCTTCTTCGTTCTACCACCCTCTCGATCTCCTGCTTACATCTGATCTTCTCTCATTATCTCTTCTGTCGAGGCCACCACCATTCTTCGACCACGCGATCGATTTTATGATGCGTTTTAAATTGTCTTTCATTCCTATTTATTACTATCGTAATTTCCGCCTGCCATATGTCCTTTCCGTTCAGTTCCTTTAATCATCGTGGCTCTTCGCGATTTGTGCCGCTTCGCTATCTGTGCCTCTTTAATTTTTCTCACCGTTGGATCTTCTTTTATCTAACGGTCATCTTCCTTAACTTGTCACCTTATTCATCTGTACTCCTATAAATACGGTACTTAGCCAATTTTTCGGCTTTCCTCACCTTTTGCAATTTCGAACTCCCTTGCGCTATGATTTCTTCCTCTGCAAATTGTTCTTTCCTGCTCTCGGCGTCTTTTCAAGCAATTTCCGGCGACCATTTCTCTACTGCAACCATGAGTAAGTCTTCTATGCTTCAATTTACATTTGCGTGCATTTATTTTGTTAATTTTTCCGATTTTCTCTATTGTTTCTTCTTTTTCCCAAATCCCTCTCGTCCCGTCTGTGGCAAAAAACCTCCTTCTTTGCTTTCAAAAACCCTAACTCCTTTTTTCTTCCTCTCACTTCTTCATTCTGCTTTTCAGATTCCGCTGATTCTAACGCACCAAGCCACCACTCTGTCGAAGACGAGATCACCACATCATCCTTCCCCACTCATCGGCCTATTCCTCACTCACCTTCCCGCTCTGTCGAAGAGATCTACAATCCCAATCCTCTCAGGGCTATTCGCCCTTCTGATTGTGCCACATCCTCTCCTCCTCGCCGACCTACTTGTCTGATTGACGAATCAGACGAGGATGCCCTTGACCACATCTCCCTCAATCGTCGTCGGCCGGCGTTTGGGGCTTCTGACGCTGCGGAAGAAGCTCTAGATGCTGCTGAGGAGGATGAAGATAATAGTCCCCTTTCTCACCATTCCGTTTTTGCTAAAGTCGTCCCTCCTTCTAGCCTTAAGAAAAGTGCTCCAAAATCCTCGACCGCTGCCGCACCTCGTGCATCTTCAGCTGCCCCTTTCTTTACCTCACCTGAGGCTGCTCCGAAGAAGGGTAAGTCGACCAGAGTATCTTCTTCTTCTAAGAAGATTTCTTCGTCCTCTCGCTCTCTCATTGCTGGTTGGCTGGATGCCGAAGAAATTAGCTATCCTACCCGTTGGGCTTTTGTATCTTGCGGCCCTCGAGATACCTATGATAACCCTCCTCCAAACTGCTACACTTTCTTCGAGATTCAATTTAAACTTCGCGTTCGTTTTTCCTTAAGCCAGGATTTGCTCGATCTTTGTAAGTGGTTCGACCTGCCCTTGAACCAACTTCCCCCTAATGCCATTCATTTCATCACAATTTTCATCATCCTTTGCCACATCCGTCTAGGTCGGCTCGACCTAGATTTCTTCCATTATTGCTACACACCCTCGAAACATACTCAGGGACTCTATCTCAAGAGTCGCCACGATGTCCATTTCATTTTGGACACTCCTTCCAACGTCCCCAAGTGGAAAGACAAATTCGCCTTTGTCCAGCCCGACCCCGCTTTCCCTTGGGCGCCGTCTCCTTGGCTTAAAGAACTCCCACGTGAGTACTCCACACCTTCAACCAATGCGCTCTTCGACCAGCGGATTGTAGTATGGAATAGCAAACCAGTCGCGTCGAAGATCCTGCTCGAAGATGAGAACCTCCTGCATTTTTGTGGACTTCTTACCCACAAACCTTGTCCTCTCTCTAGCCAGAAAATTTTCGATCTTATCCAGATCAAAGATGACCCAGGTATATGTTGTCCTTGAACAAGCTCGAGCATCATCATGTTCGTTTCACGTATTGTTTATTTATTGTGGCATTAACTTGTTCGTAACTTTTTGCAGAGATGCCTGCTATCCCTTTACCTAAGCGAAAGGCTCCTTTGAGGAGGAAGCAAGCCATTGAGGAATCGAGCTCGAGGCCCGCTGACTCGACCACCTCCAAATCCACTCGCTCGACTTCACCGCCTCCAGAGACCGTCGAGCAACCTTCTATGACTATCCCTCAAGCTGACCAGCCACCCGAGCAACCAGAACAGCTCGAGAGATCAGCATCTCCTCCACCGCGGTCTCCTCCGCACGACCAGCCCACTCCAACTATTCATATTCCCGCCTCTCCCGAGAAGGCTATGCTCGAGGAGAGTCAACGTAAGCGATCCCTTGTTGGAGGGAATGAGAGTGCTGGGAAACGCCGCCGTGTCGAGGAGACCTCCCTCTCGATCACCACATTCGACGGTCCGAGGTTCTCGAATTACCTCAGGGATGTTCTTCCCTCCGTCGACCAACCTACCGATCGTTACAATGATGGTCGCACCCTTCGAGACCGGGGTGATCGAATTGCCCGATGGCTGGCTCAAGTAACCTACTATAATTTTAGGTTTATCCATTTCATTTCATTTCTTTCCCTCGTCAGTGCTCTAATACTTTCTTTTATGTGCCCTTGTAGGGCATGGTCGAGCTCGCATCGCTGATCGAGCAGACGTTAGCTAGCCCGGGTCGGTCCATCTCAGCCCTCGAGCGAAGCAATCTCCAGCTTGGCACTCGGCTGGATGAGATGGTCGTCAAGGCCAATGCTCTTCACGATAGGCTGAAGGAGTCGGCCGCTCGGAATAAGGCTCTCTCCGCCGAGAAGGAGACGCTCGAGGGGGCCCTGAAATCCTTCGAGGAGGCCCTCGCAGCTGAGCGAGCGGAGAAAGAGGCCCTCCTGGCCTCCAAAAAGGCTCTTGAGGTTGTGCTCGAAGAGGAGAAGTAGCTCGGGCTCGTGAAAACGTTGCTTTCGAGCAGAGAGCTAAGCCCTTGGTTGATGAGGCTGCCCTTCGGGCCCGACGAATGGTCTTCCACACGACCGCCGGTCGACGTTTCCTTCAAGCTTACCGCGAGCAAGTGGTGGCTGCTTTCAAGCAGTCGCCACAGTATCTAAAGGATGTGCAAGATTATGGCACCCATTGCTTTGGGGCCATCATGCAGCAAGCGGGGGTCCAGGTAGCCGAGGACGGGTTCGAGGAGTTCAACATGGAGACCATATGGGATGCTATGCCCAAGGCTCCCGTCGGCTATCAAAGTGCCCTCGACCTGCCCGACGACCACGACTGGTGGTCAGGCCTGCTCGAGCTTGTTGTGGGTCAAGAAGACCTGCTGAAGCGTACTTTCAAGCTCCCCGACGGATACATTCCTCCTCTTGCTCGCCAGACCCAATCAACTTATGGAGCTGGGTCGACCTTTGGCTCAAGTCATCCGGTTGAGCCAGTACCGCAGCAGCTCGAGCCGCCGCCAGAGCAAGCCCTTAATAATTCTGATGTCCCTGTTAACCAGGATAATGCCACATCGTGAAGTTGTAATTTTAATTTTTGCTGAACTTTGTACTCCTCTCTCTTTGAATAGATATCGTTCTTGTCCAGAGTTGTGAATTCTCGTTATTTATCGGTTATTTGTTTGTCGATGTATCGCTTTATATGATGTGTTCGTTATTCCTCCTGTGCTATCTCTATGCATCGATATTGTCTCCATTAATTTATAAAGCCACACCATTCATTCACTTAACTCATCCAGATAAATTAAATGAATCCCGATGACTTTAAATGCCTCCTGGCACATGTCCACCCTCAAGGGGTGGTCGTTACATGCGACCATCCAGCCTCTCGGCCTTAGTCATGATGGATTTTTTGTCTTCGAGCACATGTCCACCCTCAAAGGGGTGGTAGTTACATGCGACCATCCAACCTCTCGGCCTTAGTCATGATGGATTTTTTGTCTTCGAGCACATATCCACCCTCAAAGGGGTGGTCGTTACGTACGACCATCCAGCTTCTCGGCCTTAGTCATGATGGATTTTTTGTCTTCGAGCACATGTCCACCCTCAAAGGGGTGGTCGTTACATGCAACCATCCAGCCTCTCGGCCTTAGTCATGATGGATTTTTTGTCTTCGAGCACATGTCCACCCTCAAAGGGGTGGTCGTTACATGCGACCATCCCGCCTCTCGGCCTTAGTCATGATGGATTTTTTATCTTCGAGCACATGTCCACCCTCAATGGGGTGGTCGTTACATGCGACCATCCAGCCTCTCGGCCTTAGTCGTGATGGATTTTTTGTCTTCGAGCACATGTCTACCCTCAAAGGGGTGGTCGTTACATGCGACCATCCAGCCTCTCGGCCTTAGTCATGATGGATTTTTTGTCTTCGAGCACATGATCACCCTCAAAGGGGTGGTCGTTACATGCGACCATCCAGCCTCTCGGCCTTAATCATGATGGATTTTTTCTTCGATTAATCATTCAACATAGGCCACCACATATGCACAATAAAATTAAAGCAATCTATTAGACCAAGTATTGAAAATCGAAACAGAAATTTCATTAATTCAGATTAAGAATTTCAATACATCATTGTTGTGGAAAGTTTCCAATAAGCGAAACAGGAAGGGAAATGAAAAATTTTAGACATAGTATTTCTTCAAGTTAGCCACATTCCATGACTTGGGTAATGATCTTCCTTCAGCATCCTTGAGTGAATATGCTCCTTCCGCATGAACCTTCTCGACCAAGTATGGTCCCTCCCAGTTGGGCTCGAGCTTGCCCACATGCTTCAGCACGTCCTTTTTCCAAACCAGGTCGCCCACCTGGAATCTCCTGACTTTCACCTTCCTGTCATGTGCTGCCCGCATCCTCTGCTTGTACGCCTCAACTCTGATCGAGGCCTGTTCCCGAAGTTCTTCAATCGTATCCAGGGCTGCCATAATCAAGTTCTCATTTTGTTCAGGATTGTATGTGCTCGATCTTTGCGACTGGACCTCACTCTCGATCAGAAGCAGTGCCTCCATACCATAAACCAGGCTAAATGGTGTTTCTCCCGTAGTCGACCTTGGCGTTGTTCGATACGCCCAAAGTACTGAAGTGAGTTCGTCAACCCATGCACCCGACGCCTTCTCCAACCTTGTTTTCAAGCCATTCAATATGATCCTGTTGGTCACCTCGACTTGTCCATTGGCTTGCGGATGAGCAACTGACGCGAAATGTTGCTCGATCTTCATGTCTTCGCACCATGCTCGGATCCGCTTGCCATTGAATTGCGTCCCATTGTCGGACACCAACACCTTTGGGACGCCAAACCTGCAGCAAATATTGTTATATAAAAATTGTATGACTTTTTCCTTCGTGATTTTCGCCAGCGGCTCGGCCTCCACCCAATCGTGAAATAGTCCACTGCCACGATCAAAAATTTTCTTTGCCCAGTTCCCTGCGACATCTGCCCCACCAGATCGACACCCCACTGCGCAAATGGGATAGGGGCACTCATCGTTGTCATCGTCTCCGCCGGCTGATGAATGAGTGGGCCATGCTTCTGGCATTGCAAGCATTTCCTCACCATCATCTTTGCATCCTCCTTCATGGACGGCCAGAAATACCTTGCTCGTAATATCTTCGCCACCAAAGACCCCGCTTTACTGTGATCGCTGCAACATCCCTTATGGGTCTCCCTCAACACGTATCGACCCTCTTCTCGTGTCAAACATCTCAGGTGAGGTCCGACATACGACCTCTTATACAACACCCCATTGTGCTCGAAAAACCTCCTTAACACCTTCACCCCTCCTTCTCTCAACTCCTTCAGTATCAAGGTTCTCCAATCGTCGACCTCTTCTATCTCCGCCACCTCATTCTCGATCGCACTCCTCTCCATGTGCATCAAAGTGACACTTCTGCTCTTACAGTCAACCAGATTCTATGCGATTTTAGATAGCAGGTCTGCTCGACCGTTCTCCCCACGAGGTATTTGCACTAGTTCGAATGAGCTAAACTCTGCGCGCAATCTCTTCATCTCTTCAACGTACCTTTGCATTCTCTCCTCCTTTACCTCAAAATCCTCCTGAAACTGGCCCACCACCAATTGGGAATCAGAGTATACTTGCACTCTCCGAGCTCCACCTGCCATAGCCAACTGCATCCCCTTAATAACCGCCTCGTACTCGGCCTCATTGTTCGACACCTTGTATTCGACTTTGATTGCGAACTCCAAATTATCTCCTTTGGGCGAAATTAAAACAATGCCTAAACCTCTTCCAGCTCTCTACACGGATCCATCAACAAACATTTGCCAAACACCTTCTATCTCCTCATCTACCTTCGTACCCTCCTGTATGAAATCAGCCAACGCTTGCGCCTTTATCGCTCTCCTTGGCTCATATGCTATCGTGTATTCACTCAACTCAACAGCCCATTTGACTAGTCGACCCAATACAGAAGGTCGGCCTAAAGTTTCTCCCAACGGCATGTTCGTTCTCACCTTCACCTTATGGCCCAAAAAATACGGCGGCAACTTCCTCACCGTCACCACCACTGCTAAAGCACACTTCTCGATCTCCGAATATCTTCTTTCCGTGCCTTGCATTACCTTGCTTACGTAATAGATTAGAAATTGCACTGTACCTTCTTCCCTCAACAAAACCAAGCTCACCGCCATTTCTCCAATCGATATGTATAGCACCAAGTCCTCCCCTGGAATCGGCTTAGCCAATAGAGGCAAATTGGCTAACACCTTTTGTAACTCCTCGAATGCTCTCTGGGCCTCCTCCGTCCACTGGAACTTTGTGTTCTTTCTCAACGTTTGAAACAAAGGACCACTCTTCTCCGCCACCTTAGATATGAAACGGCTCAAGCCCGCAATCCTGCCCGTCAGGATCTGCACCTCCTTCACTTTTGTGGGTGGTTTCATCTCGATCACCGCTCTCACTTTCTCTGGGTTGACCTCGATCCCCCTCTTCGTCACCATATACCCCATGAACTTTCCCGACTTCACCCCAAAAGAACACTTAGCGGGGTTCAGTTTCATGCCATATCTTCTCAAAGTCAAGAACGTTTCCTTCAAGTCATTCACATGATCGGCCTCCACCTTACTCTTCACTAGCATATCATCGACATACACCTCCATATTCCTCCCCAGCTGTTCCTTGAAGATTTTATCGACCAACCGCTGATACGTTGCACCCGCGTTCTTCAAACCAAAAGGCATCACCACATAATAATAAGTGCCTCTGCTCGTAATAAAGCTCACCCTCTTCCTATCCTCCCGGGGCAAAGGGATTTGGTGATACCCCTGGGATGCATCCATAAGGCTTAGCAGTTCACAACCTGCTGTGGAATCGACCAGCTGGCCGATCCTGGCAGTGGATACAAATCTTTCGGACACGCCTTGTTTAAGTCACGAAAATCAATACACATCCTCCACTTCTCCCCAGACTTAGACACCATCATCGTATTCGACAACAATTCAGGGAACTGGATCTCCTTAACATGGCCCGCCTTCAACAACCTCTCAACCTCCTGCTCGATCACCTTGTCCATTTCCGCGCCATGGTGTCTCCTCTTTTGTTTCACCGGCCTCACCGTTAGGTCAATATTCAAACGATGTTCGATCACCTCCGCCTTTATCCCTGTCAACTCCTCAGCCGTATACGCGAAAACATCCGTGAACTCCCTGATCAATCCAATCAATTTCGACCTTATGGGCTCCTCGATCTCTTTTCCTATCTGAAACTTCCTCTCCTCACATTCTTCCACCATCTGAATCTCCTCAATCTCCTCTCCGGGCTGCATCTCTACTCTCTCCTTCCCTTTATCTACCTTCTCCCTTTCCTCCTTCGACCTCGAACCTCCTGGTCGATTTGACATCCCCTCTTCTAGCTTCATCCGCTTTCTGGAGAGCTGTCTATTGTTGCTCACCGTTGTTTGATAACAACTCCTCGAAGTAAGCTGATCTCCTGCGACCTCACCAACGTTTTCGCCCACTGGATATTTGATCGTCATATGGTACGTCGACACGACCGCCTGGAATGCATTCAAACTGGTCCTTCCCATTATGATGTTGTATGATGACCCTGCTCCAACGACCACAAACCTCACCATTCTCACCTTCCTTGTTATCCCATGCCCCAAGGCGACAGATAGGCTCACCTCTCCCATCGGCATCACCTCGCCTCCATTAAATCCATACAAGGCTGTGGTCACCGGTTTCAGCTCGAGGTTGAGTTCTTTGTTTATCTGCACAAAACAATCATAAAACATTACATCCACCGAGCTCCCCGTATCAATGAACACCCTCTTTACATCAAAGCCTGCGACCTCCGCTGTTATCACCAACGCGTCATTGTGGGGCAACACTACCCCCTCTGCATCCTCTGCACAAAAGCTTATCTCCGGCATCCGAGCAGTGATCCCCACTTCCTCTCTCTTTCTTTTCATCGCTCGAACATGGCCCTTCCTTGCATTGTTCGAGTCTCCGTCAGTCGGCCCCCCCGAGATCATATAGATCGTCCCCCTCTTCACAGGGCCATGATCCGCCTGACCTCCCCGATCTCGACTCCCTCGTCTCCTTTTGCCTCCTCGATCACCTCTCCCTCCTCGAGGATCACCTTCCTCATCATCATCTTGGTCACTCCGCTCCACCGAATCCTCCTGACCCTTTCCTTTGTCCTTCCCTTTCGCCTTGTCCTCATACACGAACTCCTTAAGATATCCGGCCCTAATAAGGCGCTCGATCTCATCCTTGAGGTGCCGGCACTTCTCCGTCTTATGCCCATAATCTTTATGAAAACGGCAGTACTTCCCCGACCTAGGCTGCGTTGGCCCCTCGCGCCTCGATTTTGGCCACGTCACATCCCTATCCTCGATCTTCTTCTCAATAGCCACCAGCACCTCTCCCATTTTTGCATTAAGGGGTGTGAAGTTATGGAACCGCTTCCCTCCAAACACTGGTCGATCCTTCCACCTGTCCTCTCGCCCTCGATCAAACCTACCACGCCCCTCTCTCCTGGGCGATCTCCTACCCGGCGACGCCCTTCGAGGTGAGCTTGCCCTTCCCTTCTTCGGCTCCGGCTTAGCCAACTCCTCCAACTTAGCAAACTCCGCCTCTGTCTCCTCCAGATTAATATATTTCTTACACCTTTTCAGCACATCGTCATACGTACGAGCAGGGGTTTTGGCTAAAGATGTTCGACAGGGCCCTGCTCGCAGACTCCGTATCAACCCCCCAGCCTTCACCTCGTCTGCAGCCGTGGGGATCTCTAAACAAGTTTGATTGTACCGCGCAACATACTTGCGCAACGACTCTTTCTCCCCCTGTCTCATAGCCATCAGCGTCAAATACGTTTTCTCTTGTGCCACCGCGCTCGCGTATTGGGTCATCAACTTCTCCACGAAATCATCAAAGTCTGTGATCGATCCATGAGGGAGCTGCTGGAACCAATCGAGCTCCTCTCAAGGTCGATAAGAATGCCCTGCAGCTAACAGAATCAGAATAACCATGTAACACAGCCAAGTTCTCAAATGCCCTTACGTGCCTCGACGGGTCAGTGGTCCCATCGAACACCAAACTCATGTCTCTAAAATTCGCAGGTAAGGGTGCAACCAAAATATATCCCTCGAGAACGGATGTCCTCGAGCACGCCTTTCAGGTCGACCATCCATCTTAGCCTGCATCTGCCTCACCTGCTCCGCGAGTCTCTCCATCTCCCGATCTCGCGGGGCTCTATTTCCTCCATAGCTAGATACGTCCTCATCCATCATCATTGGTCCAGCAGCCACTCGCGAAAGGCTTTGAGTGACTTGCTGAACCGCTTGTGCCGCCGCGTTCGCCACCATCTACTGCATCTCTTGTCTGGTCATTACCACATGTTGACCGGGGCGTGGCTCTTCCACCGGTGGCGGTACTGCTCCCTGTACCACCGCTCCTCGTTGTTGTGCCACGGCCAGATCTGGTTGCAACGGCACTGGGATCGCCGCTCCTTGAGCCGCGCGAGTCTCTTGGGCCCGGCTTGAGCCCACATCCGCCTCTGGTTGCACCGGCGTAACTCCTACACCTTGGGGAACAAGCGTCGAAGTCACCGGTGTATGCGAGGATCCAGAGAAGCCCACGGGAGGGCCCTCTCCAAACGGCCTCGTCATCGTCCACGCATCATCGAACGATGCCTGCAAATCTCTCCTAGGAGTTCCGTCCGCCATAGCCACCGATCTTCAGAAATCTCAGCACACCACTTTTCGAATGAAGGCCTCACAGACGGCGCCAAATGGTAATGCAAAAAACATCGACCGGCTTGAAATCAGCTTGCCTCCTTCTTCCTCGGCGGTAGAACGCCGCGTTCCTGCACAGAACTCTCACACCGGAGGGGTTTTTCGGTGAAGAGCCTCCGATGCTTAAGTCAGTATGTGTTTGTTCAATTCTCCAAAGTAAAGAATGGATAAATCGTAGTCTACAAGAAAAGACCCACTCCCATATATATAGGAGTGAGATACCTGCCCTAGGAATTGCCCGGCTTTTGGTGAGCTGTCCTGCCCGTCCGTACACACATAGTGTGCGTGTGTCAGAGATTGTCAGAGGTGGCTTTCGCCACTATCACTCTGCACCAATATATTCTCGCCACGTGTCCCTCTGAGCTGAGGGAGATTATTCTTCTGTGCAAGCCGTTGGGATCTTCTAACGCCATCCACGCACCTTCTCGCGTTCAGGCCACGCTCTAGACTGCTCTTCACCCGTTGAGTGTTCGATCTCCTCCCTTTTGGTCGATCCTCGACCAGTTCTGCTATTCTGCTCGATCTCCTCCTTTTTGGTCGATCCTCGACCAGTTCTGCTATTCTGCTCGATCTCCTTCTTTTAGGTCGATCATCCTTCTACCGATCCTGTTTTCTCCACTTCAAGGTTGCTCGACCGATGATGCAAACCGGTACATTCCTCAGATATATAATATCCCATATCAGACATGAAAGATATGGGTCTAGCTGATGTGATTCTTGGAATTAACATTCATAGAACATCACAAGGAATTGTTCTGAGTCAGACACATTATGTGGAGATAATCCTAGAAAAATTTAACAAGGATGATTCGACTCAGGCTAGGACCCCGATAGATACAAGTCAACATCTGTCGAATAATAAAAGGGAAAGTATTTCTCAAGTCAAATATTCAAGGGTGATAGGAAGTCTGATGTATCTAATGAATTGTACTATACCAGACATCGCCTTTGCCGTGAGTAAACTAAGTAGATATACAAGTATTTCAGGAGATGAACACTGGAAAGGAATTGTGAGATTACTCAGATACTTGAGATATACTTGTAAATATGGTCTGCACTATTGTAAATATCCATCTGTAATTGAAGGCTATAGTGATGCCAACTGGATATCGGATATGAAAGATTCTAAATCCACTAGTGGATATTTATTCACTTTGGGAGGTGCAGCGATATCTTAGAAATCTTCTAAGCAGACTGTTATTGCCAGATCCACAATGGAGTTCGGATTTATAGCATTGGACAAAAACGGAGAAGAGGCAAAATGGCTTCGCCATTTCATAGAAGATATTCCAAAATGGTCAAAGCCAGTGCCAGCAATTTGTATACATTGTGATAGTCAATCGGCTATAGGCAGGGCACAAAATAATATGTATAATTGTAAGTCTAGACATATCCGTCGAAGACATAATACCATTAGACAACTATACTCTCAACTGGTACAATATCTATTGACTATGTGATGTCAAAAGATAATCTTGCAGATCCGCTAACCAAAGGGTTAAATAGAGAGTTGGTTCTTATATCTTTGAGAGAAATGAGACTTAAGCCTCTAGAAATAAGTTGATATAATGGAAACCCTACCTTGTTGACTGGATTTCCCAAGATCTTGCTTCAAAGGGACAACCTGATTGTAAAAAGACTCTTGTAATAACTGTGGGATATTATCCATTGTCCATTCCTTAAACATTGATACCCGTGGTGAGTAGGATAAGCATTTAGCTTTTAATGATTCTTGTATGGGCAAGTAGTGCGGGATACTTTAATTAAGAATCACCTATGTGAGAGATAAGTGGGGCCGCTTCAAAGAAGAATTGTGTGAGGCTCAATTCTTAGACCCTCTCACAGAACCAGGCTATGTCCGCAGGGCACACCTTGCTAGGTGTGTCAAGGCCTTTGTGAAATACAATCCCTCAAAAAAGCTTGTGAGGTAAGTTTTTTTTTTTTTTAAATGGGACATGTCCCATTTCTATTAGATAATGAATTTTATATATCATATTATATAAACTAAATTATCATTCATATTTTATATTAAAAAATAAAAAAAAAATACCAAAATTCATAATTTTTCATTCTCTACAAATAGAGACCACATTTGATAGGTTTTAGAACACAATTAATTTATCACTTTTCACAATTAATTTATCTTGGAAGATGAAGACGCAAATCCATAATAAGATGAATTTTGGTATTTTTATTTTTTTATTTTAATATAAATCATTAATGATATTTTAATTTATCTAATATGTCAAAAAAGAAAGTGTACTACAATTTTTCATTTTTCTGGTTTTTGGGGGTGAATCCGCGCGTGCATAATTGCCCTGGCAAACCTTGCTAGGTGTGCCAAGGCACACGGTAGTGGTACTGGGCTATGTCCAGGGCCATTAATGGACATAATAATGAGAATTGGAATATGTTAGGGAGAATCCTGTGTGAAGTATACTTATCGTTTACACAAAAGGAAGAACAGTTCAAAGACATCGCGTCTATTGGTCAGCTAGTAAAGTTAATGTGCTTTGGCAAGAGAAGGTTCAAAGAGTAACACCGACCTATCCTATGCAGGTTTCAACTGTCGAACCATAACACATATTTTTGTTAATTTCATTCATGTGGAGGATTATTGGAAAAGTGTTGAATGAAATTTATTGAATGAATTAATTTGAAACCATGTGTCTTCATTTCTAAAACTTGTAACTTGGTTTTATAAATGTTACATCTAACTTAACTTTATTAAGTTTGATTTAAATGGTTTAATTAAAGAAGTGCTTTGTCTTATGACTATTAAGACTTGTCTTCTTGTGAAGAAAGAGATAAAAAAAACCAAGAAAACAAAAACACATCTAAAGGCTTTTTCCCCATTATTGTTTTAAGTGTTTTGGTCCAGGCATAATTCCAATCCATCGAATTCAATTCGATTTTTCCGTTGTATCCTGCGAAACATACGCCCATACGAGGCGAATCTGTTTTAAGGACACTGTGTTTTCACAGGCCTCGATATTTATTAAAAAATCATCTTATTTTTTATTTTCCCGATAAAGTTCCCTACATAGTATTATTGGGATATGGCACATGCATAAATCACATTAAGTATCGAAACATAGTTCAATTAAAAAGAAAAATAAGATGCATACAGTCAAAGAATGATATGCTACAGCCTATACAAATGACAAACGTTATTTTTATATCAAAATCGTACCTTAATATATCTTCGGATCTTTAGCTACTTTGTAACTTGTTTGAAATTTTATGACCACCGAATTTTAATGCAATGGTGTGTTCACATCTAATATATTAATCACAACACATCAGATATGAAATCAGGCATAAAAACGAAGAAATGTACACCACGAAAGCCATTCTGCTGATGATTCACTTTCCAATTTGTGCAATAGTCCCAAGCATAATAAAAACATGAAGAAAAGTTGTAGGTGGTGGTGTAGGAATGGAACATCATGTGTGGAGTACTGTAGTCATGCTAGAATTAATGGCCGACGAAATTGACAATTTAGGCTTCAATTGGAAAAATTTTGAGCCAAACATTGGGTAAGATTTATTTTTTACAATAATTCAAAAATACTAGTATATGATCCTGTGCATATGCACAGAAATTTAAATTATTATAACTTATAAATTATGTGTATGTATATAATTGTAAAATTATAAGTCAAATAGTAGTATCACATTTTAAAAATTTTGTCGTTAGTAAAAATGAACATTATAAAAGTATCAAATTCATCACTATATTTATTATATAAATTAAATTCAACTAATATTGTGTACAGTTTTGCATGAAAATTTTGAATTTGAATGAGCTAGAATAAAGATCTCTATTACAAAACTTAATTCTTATTTTGCATGTGAATAATCAACATACAAATTAAAAAAATATTTTTAACCATTCAAATTTAATGGTTTAAACAATATCTTGTAACCATGCAACAGTTACATTTCCCAAATATAAAGAAATAAAAAATGGTAATCGCATGCAACCGTTACAAATTCAAAATATAGTAAAATATAGGTAAGTGGCTGTATGGAATAAATTAAAAGAAAAAAATATATTGTAACGGTTTTTGGATGAAGGTCATAAAGATTTTTATTGAATGTAACCTATTTTTATTAAATGAACTCATATTATTATTAATTGAAGGTTGAATAAAATTATATATATATATATATATATATATATAGATTGCCTTTTTTGCAAGCAATAGGAATTAAAATGAAAGATCTATTATCTCCCTCATTTAATTAAGTCCAGATATTATTTTGTTACATATGGTAAGTATATATAGAGAAAATATCATATGAGAAAGAGGGATATTGAAAGATATAAGGATGATTATTAACCATTTGATTCATCAAATCAATGGTCATGATCAAGTCAAAATTAATTATTGTCAGTCAAACATGTTATGGCAATCTCGTAATAATGGCCATAGTGTGGTCAAATATATACATTTGACCACTTATTAAGAGTTTTTTTGGTCAAATCCCAATCAGATCTTCATCGAAGCTCTCGTCGTGTAAGTAGCAGAAGTGTCCGGTGAGGTGGTGGTGGTATGAGAGGTGGGGTGTTGGTGTCTGTGCGGGGAACAACGGTGGCGATGGGCAAGGGGTTGCGTCGCCGACGGTGGCTGCGAGAGAAAGGCGACGGATTTGGTGCGATTCTGCTATATCCTCCTCCGCGTTATGGCTTGGTCGTCGCACCTCGGGTCGCTCTGGACACGATGACGGCAGCCGGAGATTGCGTCGAATCTCTGGCAACGCTGGTCAGCGATGGGGTAGATGACAGATGTAATGCCCCGTTTATTTATGAATAATTATGGATTATTTGAGATTTATTTATCATTATTATTATTATTATAATTATTATTATTATTATTGAATGTCTAAATATTAATTATTTGTCAAATTGTAATTAAATGCCTAAATGTCTAAGTGTTATTATTATTATTACTATTTAAATAAACTATGTGTATTTGTATTATTAATATTATAATTTTAAATTAAAGTGTGTATAAATATGTGTTACCCGGTTTTTATTTTAAATTGTTGAACCGGAGAGAACCGAGAACCGAGCCCGAGTCTTTGAACTCGCCCAAACCCGTAAGCCCCGACCCAGGCCGCCCGTGTAGGTGTGTGTGTGTGTGTGTGTGTCTTGATTGACAAGACATTAACCCTATGCTTTATATATTTTTCTCGCTCGTTCATAAGAAGAGAACCCAACCCGCAGCTGTTTCTCATCTGCTCATCTCGCTCGTTCCCTTTTCCCTCCTCGAAGAAGAAAAATCCCGCTGCTCTCTCTTCTTTCCTCTCCCTCATTATTTTTCCGATTACCTCCCCTCTGCAAAAATCCGACCGCCGCCATCACCAATCCTTCGTCGTGTCTGCATCCCCGATCGCCATCACTGTGAGTCGCTGCCTCCTCTCGCCGTGAACCACCGCGAACCAGCAGCAACCCCGACGATTGCCATCAATGATTTCTGGGTAGAAACGTATTAATTGCATAATAAATTGAGTTGTGTTCTACAATTGATGAAATTTGAGTATGTTGTCTCCCTGTCTTTTCTAGATTGTGTAAAATTGTCAGAATTTTTGGATTCAGTTTGCTTAGGTAAATAATTTATTTTGTTATTCTGCCGAAAATTGTTTTAATGATGATAATTTGAACCGATGCTGAAACATTCTAATTTTTGGTGGATGTGTTTATTTTGTGATGTGTTTCATTCTGTAAAAATATCAGAACTTTTGGAGTTCATTTTTGGTTTAGTTATGCTGAAACATTGAAATTTGTTGAATGTTGTTACAATTTTATTAATTTGCATGATACGTGTTTCAAGCTAAGCTTTTTAAATATTGTTACTCACATGCCAAAGTATCTTGGGTAAAAATTCAAAGGTTGAATCATTCATTATGTCAGGTTTTAAATTTGTGCTCGTTTTTGCTGAAAACTTGTTCGAACTTTATAAAATCATGTGTTTTGAGTTAAAGACTGAAATTTGGTGGTTTTTCTAAGTCCAGTGAGTGTGATATTTGGTTAAAATTTCAGATTCTAACTCATTTGGTAACCTGACCAACCTGATTATGTGAATTACCGACTTTTATTTCGAGATATAGTTTTTGTGTTAAAAACTGTAAACCGACTCGCATGCTATTCTTTGTCTCTTTGACTTGTTAAATATTTGATTGAGATTATGTGAACTCCCCTGCGTGTTTGGTTGAGTCTTAGAGCTGAGTCTAAGTGTTCCAATGTCCACAGTACTTCACGAACAACTTAGTCGAATCAAGTTCGACTAAGTATAATTGTGATTTCCTTTTTAAGTCAAGATAAGGTGTTGATATTAATATCTTGACTTAATGTAGGTATTTTGAGGTGTTTACCTCACCCTGCTTTCGAGAATCGTGATTGTGAATTGTCGCTTCAACCAGGTGGGTTTTATTAAAGATTGTCTGTGCAATAAATTGTGCCTTACTTCTGTATGATCAATGTGTGCCTACGAATCATGTAGCCTTCGATGTGAGCTGTACCAGCCGTTGAACGGTTGTCCCCGTATTTATGAAAATAAACCCGAGGGGTTATTCCTACTGACTGGGCATCGATAGAAGTTCGAGGGACATTCGGTGTATAAGACCGAGGGGCATTCGGTGTATAAGCCCGAGGGGCATAGATGTAAAGCCCACGGGGCATTCGAAGCATGACCCGAGTGAGGGCCTTCGATACAACTACTGGAAGTAGTCTATTGGTATAGATGTGCACATGAGTCTGAACACTGTGAATTTCTGACAAAATTTGGGATACTTGATTGATTCATATACATGTTGCGATCCTATTGTCTTTTATTATATGTTGATAAATGTTTATTGCATAGTGGTGAGCACTACGATTTTCAACTGTGCTCATCCCCACCTGAAATTAACGTTTCAAGTTAAGCAAGGTGGGTACGACGGCGGAGTAGAGCGAGTGGTAATCGGTCTATGAGACCGGTTATTTATTGACTATGCTTCCGCAATATTTATGATTATTTATGATTTATGAATTTTCGAACTCTGAGATTTTATGAAGTGTTGAGACACTATTGGTGAGATGCCCCGTTGACATTGTTATGTCTTGCAACTTGAGTTTAATGTTGGGAACCCGATTTGGGTGAATTGATGATTTATGGATTTATGAATCCCGTTTTGGGAGTTAGATGATTTATGTTATGAAATTGATATAGAAATGAAACGAAATAATTGAGTAACGCCACAAATGTTTGAAATAAATTTTGAAAAATTTAATCTGATTTCTCTGAAAGTCCGGAATTTCTTTGAAATCAAAGTGGGGCGTTATAGTTTGGTATCAGAGCGAATCTGCGTTTCTGTAGACTGCTATACGTGAATTATGTGAACTCTGTAAAATACTTGTGTAATATGTTGTAGTATATGACCACTCGCTTCCGTCGTGCCGCGCCAACTCAGGTATGAGTTTCATAAGTGAATTTGAAATTGCTTAAGTGTTGCCTGATAATTGAGATAGTACGATATGATGTGATTTGGGGCTTAGGATCTATCCACCTTGGTTTTAATTTGAACTCTAGTGGTTCATGGCGAACTCTAGACTTAATTTATTTTTATACTAAATAGTTTCAGCCTATTCATTGTAGAATTATGGCCCGTCAAACTCGTAATCAGCAAGCTCAGCAGCCTCCGCCTCCACCTCATCAGGATGACCACCGTGAGACTGTTATCAAGTTCCAGCGGCTGACCCCACCAGCTTTCACCAGGGTTGAGGGGCCCACAGCCGTGGCTGACTGGATCCGCAAGTTAGAACGGATGTTCAATCTCTTGATCTACACCGATGAGCAGAAGATTGTCTGTGCTGAATATCAGATGGAGGGAGATGCTGACACCTGGTGGCACGACCACTGGTGATTGGTCGGAAAAAGTATGTATATTATATATTTATTAGCGTATCTTTATATGCTTAGTTTTTATCACACTTGTATGTTTTCCGACTTATTTATTTATTAGATGGATTTGAGTGTTTTTCAGACTATTGGGCTACTTTTATGGACGGCGAGATATTAAATGGAAGTTTCGACCGGCAGAATATGGGGGTGTCCAGAACTACCCCGTACTGACCCAACAGCACTCCATACTCGCCCCAATACCAACACTTTTGGACCCAAGATTTCTGATTGGTTGACAAGATCCCAATTATTAAAGTCTATTAGAAGGCTGAAAATTACTAAGCCCACATATTAAATGCATGAGTTAATTAAGCCCAACTTTGGGCAATTAACTTGATTGGAGAAATTGAAAGGGGAGGACTCACGCAAAATTGGAGGGCAAGAAACTTGAACCACCAGGGAAAGGATTTATTTGCGGAGACATATTCATGCAGAGAAAATAAAAGAGCCGCCACGCAGAGGAACATAAATTCTGTACAGAGGACGAACGGGAAAGCAGATCAATCGCGGAGGGAGGCCGCACCCGTACACGAGGGAGATATTTAATCTCTCTCCTTTATCTATTATTTCTTTTTATTAGTATGTTAGAGTAGATTTTTATTTCTAGTTCCGGGGAAGTTGAACCCTACGACTTGACATGTTTAATTGATTTTCGTGGTTGATGATTTCAATATCTTTTTGGAATTGCTTATGTTATTTTGACTAATTAACCATGATGTGTTGAGTCTTATTTAGATTGATCACCTAGATTAGTCTTTTCATATCTACAGCTGAATTAGACCTTCAATCCGTAATTGTTGTTGTATTTAGTTCATTAGAGGCTACCGGAAGACGGTAACTACCGGGGATAACACGGCCTATTTAAGTGAATGAACGCAGTTGAGTTCACTACTTAGTCTAGCCTATTTTTCTAATTCGTAAAGCGGCTGATTGTATTAAATCTTGAAAACATTTTTCTGGACTGTACAAGAAGTCAGGTTTAATCGTAGAGCGTCTTGCGGTTGAATTAAAATTAAGGAAAAATTCGGGTAACAGATCGTGTCGTTGCCTAGGGCTAGTAATTTCATAAGATAGCGAGATTTGATTCCAAAGATGATTAGACGAGTCAGGCGAGGGTGTAGACGGAACCGTGAACTAGAAAGTTCTCTTCATTTATTTTATTTATTTCATTTACTTTATATTCTTAGGATTTTATTTAGTTTAGTTATTAAATCTCAAAATCCCCCTCATCTTTTATTGTTTTTTATAATTTCAATTATTACAAGAAAATTCACAGTATGATTCACACTCCTTGTGGGTTCGACCCTTGCTCACTACTACTACTAGTTGGTAGAAGTCGGTTAAGGAAAATATAAATTATAATTTTGCCGCGTTACGACGCGCGGTCAACTGAAGACTTAGGACAGGTGAGCGCGCCAATCTCACCTGGGACAGAATGAAGGAGGTGATACTCGAGAAGTACTACCCCCTTAGTTACCAGAAACAAATGCAGCGTGAGTTCTGGGATCTCCGCCAGGGGACCCGGACTGTTGAAGAGTACGAGCGGGATTTCACCCACATGAGCGCCTTTGCTCCAACATTGGTGGACACTGAGGTTAAGAAGGCCACTCAGTTCCATGACGGACTCCTGTTATAGCACAAAATATTTTTATTTTACCGAAGACCGAATCGAATGATTCGTTTCCCGGGTCGATCTCTCGAGGAAGGCGGTTCGGAATTTAGAAGTGGTATCGATAACACATAAAAGCAAAATAAATCCTACACATTCCAATCAAAAGATTGGTTTTTAATGAATTATTAACTAAGAAATCAAATAAACAACAATCTACCTAAAAATATAAACGACACAAAGATAGACGAGCTAGGGTATCGGGAATAATCGCTTCCGGTTCTACACACATTTAACGGCAATTAATAACTAGGTTAAGTGGTTCGACTAACTAACTCATTTAGCGGTTTAACCTCACTAACTCTCGTAATATGAGGATAAATATAAAAGAGCAAATTAATGAGACAATTAACACATAGACAATACGTCTCGGAACATGTCTACTCTAAACGAGCCAAATTCCATCAATTTCTCCCCCCTCGGTTTTGAAATCGATTATCTCTACGACTCCTTTCCTTTCGGTTTTAAATGTCGCAATTCGTAGAATTAACAAACTCTAACTCAACAAATCATTCAATCACAAATCGAAGTGTCACTCTTCGATTACATCAACAAATTAACCTAAGTGTCACTCTTAGGTAATAAAATTTATCGAGTATGATTTTATCAATTCATAATTAAAACAACTCGTCAAGATTGAGCTATCATCATACACATAAACGACAACAAACCAGAATGATTATCCTTTAACCCTAGCTAAAGGATTAGCTACTCATATCAAATTCAACACAACAAAACATTTCTCCTAAATTAACCATTATGCATGAATTAATTCAAAGAGAAAATAAACTTACATATCAATCTCCAAGTGTTGAATTCAAATACAAGCTTCATCCAAAAGACAAAATAAAGAAAATACAAGAAGAAGAAAAGAGAGAATAAGAGAGGAGAAAGAGAGGGAGAAATGAAAGAAGAAGAGGGGGATGAACCCCTCTTGGTTCAAGCATGATCTTGGTGAAGTGAGATTAAAGGGAATAAGTAGCAATGTCTTCTCCAGCACCACAACCGAATTCAAGGAGGAAATTTTCGTCCAAGGCTTTCCATTTACGAGCTCCATCCAAACATGCAAGAATTTGAGGAAAAGGAGCATTTTTTGTTTGTCCTGGGGGGTTAGCGGCCGCTAACCATTTTAGTACAAACCCTCTGGCCCTGCTAAGATTTCATAGCGCCGCTAAGGAGGACTGGGCTGCGCGACTTTGTGTTTCAGACTCGTTTGGGCTCGTCCGAACTCAGAATTGAGTTTCGTTTTTTCCTACATGTAGCCAACGAAGCCCTCTATGCAATGGTGTTTTCAAATCCAACTTCTTCTTGAAAATGTAATCTCCCAAAGCTTTTGACTTGAAGTTGGCGGCTTCCGTGCACGACTTCGCATATCGGCCCCGTCCGGACTCGTATGAACTCGAAATCGAGTTCCGCTTTTTCCTATATATCGCCAACGAACCCATATATCCAATCATAGATAGCTGGCCCATTTTTGGGAAAAATCGATTCCTGACGGGGCTTCCGACCTGCACACAAAAAACAAGAAGAAAAACATAAAAAAACCGACAAAATATATGAAAAACACATAAAAAGCCAAAATAGAGCAAAACATACAATAAACTATAACAAGAACTAAAAACCAACTAAAAGACATAAAACAGAGGAAAAAGAAGAACAAAATAGGAATAAAAACATAACAAAAATGGTCACAACAACTCCCCCACACTTAAACCTTTGTTCATCCCGAACAAAGAGAAAAGAAAATAAGATACGAGCATGGATATGGATTCAAATAAGAAGAGCCTCAAAATGTCTAACTCAACCGGGTTGAATTCCAACGACCGTATGACCATATGCCTCAAATATCGACTTAGCCTTAAAATGACAAACTCTCAACACGTAAATCATTATATATGCCTCACTCATTTTCTTGCTTGGATATGTGATAGGTACGCTCAAAATTGGTCGATATTCACGTTTCAACATATGTTTGCCAATCGTCTAAATTACTCGGAATCAATCAAAACTCAAAATTTTTGAATCAAGAGGACTTCTCGGGTTGTAATGTGGGATGTAGGTAAAGGTAAGGATATATATATGGACAAGAAGCTTAAATAAACAATCAAAGTTCTCAAGTAATAGAATACTCGAATGCCCGCCACTCGACCAAAATAAACAAGATAGCACACATACCATCCACCAATGTCTCCACAAACAACACATAAATGCTCCATTCGAATTGCAATATTTCTTGACTTATTACACATTTTTATTTTTTATTTAGAGAGTTACTATTTCTGAACAAGCTCAAATTGTATGAACAATATTCCTTAGGTTTAAACATTGGAGATCATCCAAGTGTTAGAGTAGGGTACCCGGCGTTCCAATCTGATTGGACGTATTCTACTTGTAAATACAGTTTATTGGAATTATATTATTAATAAGGCATTTCTTTATCTTAAGAGAAAGCATTTATCTTATAAATACACTTAAGATAAAATCCCTAGATCACTTATGGTTATAAGGTATGGTTGCGCATAGAGATGGTGATCATGGAACATACCTTGAAAGCCGTGATCTTAAATACAGTTCCAAGTCGATGGATGTTTCGAGATGGGATATCGAATAATCCATAAAAGACTTGCACATAGTTTGTATGCTTGTTGGACAAGAATGTTGCATTCCATCAACATTAGCGTAAGACGTAAGTACATTTATGTGGGTGCTTGTTAGAGAACAAGTTCACTGAACATGACCGTATGAAAATTCTTAATGAAGAATTTATTCAGTCGAATAAGAATTTTCATGTTACAATAGTACATGACTAATCCTAAGACTTGAGGCACAATGGTAACTTTGTGCATATTACATTCTACTTTGATTTATCCTTTTGGTAGCTAGCACTATCGTTTAAAGGGATAAGTTGGGTATTATGTTAATATGTATGGAAGTTTGTTAGTGGCCAATAAAGGATTCGACACTTATGAAGATAAGTGAATTTCCTATGTGTTTCATAGTTATTAATCCAAAGTCCTTGGCCAAGGCAGAGATGAATAGTGATTCATAACCGGGTTAATAAACATGAAATAGAATCATAGTTATTAAGTCAATTTGGGTTTCGACAAAATCATACCCAAGACTTAATCGGGAAATTAGATGTCGAAAGGATTTTACATGTATGGAGTTGTAATCGGAATAGGTTTACTCGCTATTCACTTAATACTAGATTCATGCTACTTGCTAGGTGTTACCATGATATGTGGGTTCATAAATTAAAGGGTTAATTCATGAATAAGAGTTAATAAGATTTAACTCAAATTACAAAGTGTTGTAAACCCACTACTAGTATTAAGGTGAACCTAAAAGGTCACACTAATTATGAACAAAGGTAAAGATTGTATTTCTAATGGTTAGAATTAATTGATAAATATCTAATTTGATTAGATATCAATTAAAGGAATATATTAATCAATAAGATTGATTAATTACATTTTGGATATTACTTTAGTAATTAAGGTAATTACTAAATTAATAAAGTTGAATTTTAAAATAGGATTTTAAATTTCAAAAATCCAAAATAATAATAATATGATTATTATAATATTGGGAAAATGATATAATAATAAAGTCTTGAGAAAGATTCTCAAGATTTATTATCCAATTATTATTTATATCTTTAAATATGATTTAAGGATTAAAATAATAAATATGATTATAATAAAATGGTTGTTGATGGTTGTTTGAACTACTTAACATATCTTATTATTTTCAAAGTCAAAAGTTAGTAAATACTATTTAAATAAAATTTGATTTTATTTAATATTACTAAATGTTGATTATTTTATGCTAAAATGTTTAGTATAAATATATGCAAAATGGTTTTGCATTTAAGTGAAGTTTTTGATCCTAAATTTCTAAGTGTTAGAAAGAGAAGAAAGTGTTCTTCATAAAACTTCAAGAAAGAGTTCTTAAAATTCCCAAATAAAATTCATAAATATTCCTATACAAGAAAACCGAGTCTTTTCTACTAGCGAAGGAAAGTCGTCGGAACCGGGCTTCATAGGGTGGATACGTTTAGAGGGAAGACACTTGGATTCCTCTAGCGAGTAACCTCAAGTCGTTGAAGTTACAACCGGGAACCGATTCCCTCATCCATCATCAATAGTGAAGGAGTTCAAGACATTCGGTAAATATTTTTACTAGTATTTACTTTATAGTAACAAATCAAAATTTGTATATGATGCATGTTTTAAAGATGACGATCAGTTAATTCGCAATTAGTATGTACGGGTGTTGTATTTATACGATAAATACTTACTTTAAAAATTTTAAATTCCGCTGCGTACAGCCCGTACGGTACTATCGAACCCAACAGTGGTATCAGAGCCACGGTTATCGTCTTTAAAACAGATTTTGATTTGTTAAGACTTATGAGATAAGCAATATAATTAATTTTTTATATGATAAAAATATTAATTATAAAATTAAAAATCGTTTTTAAGCCACACGAGTCGTGTGACCTTGTCACACGAGTCGTGTGGCATGAAGAAAAATTTTGATTTTAGCTTCGTGATTTTCACACGAGTCGTGTGACCTTGTCACACGAGTCGTGTGAGCTCACACGAGTCGTGTGACGAGCCACACGAGTCGTGTGAGTCTGGGAAAAATTTTGATTTTCAATTCGTATTTTTCACACGAGTCGTGTGATAAGATCACACGGGTCGTGTGACCCTCACACGAGTCGTGTGACTCATAAATTGATATTTTATGTTCATTTCATTAGATGAATGTTTTAGGGATGATCATGAGCCTCATATTCATTATGTTTGAATGGATGTTTTCATTTTCAATATGATTGAATGAATGAATGGATGTTTAATTATGTTTTCAATATGATTGAAGAAATGTAATTTATCGAGACCTGCGAGTCTCTTGAGATGAAATTTGTAAAATTTTAAATTTTGTATCGTTAGAGATTAGATCAAGGTGGAGACCGTTCGATGACAAAGGCCCACGCATGTGTGGGTAATTTTACAAGTTGTAATCTCGAAGGCCTGTGCTTGTACGGGTAGATAGAATAAATGTAATAGAAGTAGTTCTATTATTTGTTTTATCACGTACATAGGCATAGATCCATTTTGGCTCGAATGGATCGAATAGGCAAGGACATGATCATCCCACCATGCATTAGATGTATGTTAGGTTTATTTACGCTTTCGTTTCATTAGGTGACTGAAATCGGTAAATAAACGTAAAGATGGTAATCGATGAGATCAAGGAACCCAAACGGATTAATTTGATTAATTCCATATCAAATCAATAATGGATAAAAATAAGTTGGAACTTATTAATCCCGGTCTTCCATCAAAAGTAGATGACATGAGATGCTACGATGTTTTATCATTGGCCACGAGTCGTGGGATGATTCTATGTCGAAAGCTGTGAACTCTATTAAATATATTGATATTCGTGAGATGGATTCCTCTTTGTGTTGACCATGAGTCGTGGGACACTCTGGTGGGCCATTATCATGAAAGTTTTGATGGGTTTGATTTGACACCGAGTAATATATACGGTCATAAAATTGAGGTATATAAGGAAAGGTGAGGCAAAACATCTTGAAGGTTGTATAGAGATACAATTGTCAAAAGTTGACTACCGATATAAATGTTCCATGCGTACTCATAAAATTGGGATATGGAATATTTTTATTGGACTTCAAGCCCACTATGAAAATTAGATTTTCATAATTAAAAAGGGGTTTTAATTAAAATAGTGGGAGACATTTAATATTAAAGACCTAATATTAAATGAATATAAATTCCATAGTTTAATTATTTTCTGCTTCGTTTGTTGTTTTTGTAGATCACTCTACTAAAATGGCTAAAAATCCAATTGCAAGTATCCTTGAACAAAACAAATTAACTGAACCCAATAAATGTTATCATTGTGGTAAAACTGGGCATTGGAAGAGGAACTGCAAGAAATATCTTGCAAGCCTGAAAAGTTCAGGTATTTATTTTGTTGAAGTTAACTTATCAGTTAACGAATCTTCTTGGGTATTGGATACCGGCTGTGGCTCACACATTTGCAATAATTTGCAAATTATGGCAAGAAGTAAAAAGCTAGAAAATGATGAAACAATCCTAAGGATGGGCAATGGGGCAAGGGTTGCTGCCAAAGCAATTGGGACTGTTTATCTAGCTTTAAATAATGGTGTAAAAGTTTGTCTTTCAAATTGTTTGTATGTTCCTGATATTATAAGAAACATTATTTCTATTCCAATATTGGATAAGGAAGGTTTTAAGTTTGTCATTGAAAATGGAAGATGTTCTATTTTCAAAGATACAACTTTTATATATTCAGGAAACTTGACAAATGGTTTATATACCATTACACCAGAAAGTCCCATCCTAACCATTCAACAAAATAAAAGGAAATTAGATAATCATAGTTCATTCACAATTTGGCATGCTAGATTAGGTCATATATCTGAAAAGAGGATTCACAAATTGGGACCAAAACTCGACCTTATGGGAGAGGATAGGTTGCCTACATGTGAATCATGTCTTAAAGGTAAAATGACAAAATCACCATTTGTTGGACAAGTGGAGCGAGCTAAAGGTCTGTTGGATTTGATCCATACAGATGTTTGTGGACCACTAAATGTTAGTGCTATGGGGAACTATCACTATTTCATAACCTTTACTGATGATTTTTCACGGTATGGTTATGTATACCTATTAAGGTACAAATCTGAAGTATTTGAAAAGTTCAAAGAATTCAGAAATGAAGTGGAGAAACAAATTGGTCGTAGTATTAAAGTCCTTCGATCGGATCGAGGAGGTGAATACTTGACTAATGAGTTTCTTGATTATTTAAGGGATAATGGGATTATCTCACAGTGGACACCTCCTGGAACTCCACAACTCAATGGGGTTTCAGAAAGGAGAAATCGAACACTGTTAGACATGGTTCGATCAATGATGAGTTCCACTAGTTTACCTCTTTCATTCTGGGGTTATGCCTTAGAAACAGCTGCACATATTTTGAATAGAGTGCCGAGTAAAGCTGTACCCAGCACACCTTATGAGATATGGTGTGGTAAATCACCCTCATACAAATATTTGAAAGTATGGGGTTGTACTGCTTATGTGAAGCAGTTAGTGGGAGGTAAGTTGGATATGAGATCCATCTTATGTAAATTTGTGGGGTATCCAAAAGAATCTATTGGATACTATTTCTATGATCCCTCTGAACAAAAGGTGTTTGTTTCGAGGAATGCTATATTCTTAGAGGAAGAGTTTCTCTCAAAGAATAGTGGAGTCATAGAACTTAATGAAGAACCACAAGAAATTCCACAAAGTACCACAAATAACATACCAGTAGAGACTGGACCATCTGAAACACAACCTCTTCGGAGATCCGAAAGGGTTTCTAGGGCGCCTGAAAGGCTATACCTATTGTCAAAAGACAATGAAGAGGGACTCCTTTTGGATAATGATCCAATAAGCTATGATGAGGCAATGTTGGACATTGACTCAGATAAATGGCAAGAAGCTATGCAATCCGAAATAGATTCCATGTATTCAAACAAAGTATGGACTTTGGTTGATCCACCACAGGGTATTGTACCCATAGGTTGTAAATGGGTTTACAAGCGAAAACGTGGTGTAGATGGAGAAGTAAATACTTTTAAAGCAAGACTGGTTGCTAAAGGTTATACTCAAAAACAAGGTGTTGATTATGAGGAAACTTTTTCACCAGTAGCAATGCTTAAATCTATTCGGATATTGCTAGCCATAGCTGCGTATTATGACTACGAGATATGGCAAATGGATGTGAAAACTGCTTTTCTTAATGGAAATATTAAGGAAGACATTTATATGAAACAACCGCAAGGTTTCATATCCAATGGGAGTGAACAAATGGTTTGTAAACTTCAAAGGTCTATTTATGGACTTAAACAAGCTTCGAGGAGTTGGAATATTCGGTTTGATGAAACGATCAAAACGTTTGATTTTCATAAGAATCCGGATGAACCATGTGTTTATAAGAAGGTTAGTGGGAGTGCAGTTACATTTGTTGTTCTATATGTTGATGACATCCTACTCATTGGGAATGATGTAGGGATGTTGCAGTCAACTAGGACATGGTTGTCAAAACAGTTTTCCATGAAAGACTTGGGAGAAGCATCCTTTATCCTAGGGATAAAAATCTATAGGGATAGATTTAAACGGATGATCGGACTATCCCAGTCGACGTACATAAATAAGGTGCTACAACGGTTTAGCATGGAAGAATCCAAACGAGGATATATTCCAATGAGTCATGGGATTTCTCTTTCTAAGACGATGTCTCCAAAGACACCTGAAGAAAGAGAACGGATGAGTCATATACCTTATGCATCAGCTATTGGTAGCATTATGTATGCAATGTTATGTACAAGACCTGATGTGGCTCATGCACTTAGTGTAACGAGCAGATATCAGTCTAATCCAGGTGAAGAACACTGGAAAGCCGTTAAGATGATTCTTAAGTACTTACGAAGGACTAAGGATATCTTTATGGTATACGGCAATGGAGAACTGAAACTAGAAGGCTTTACTGATTCTGGTTTTCAGTCCGATAAAGACGACTATAAATCCATGTCTGGATACTTATTTACTCTGAATGGAGCAGCAGTTAGTTGGAAAAGTTCCAAACAAGAAACAATTGCTGACTCTACGACAGAGGCTGAATATATTGCTGCATCTGATGCTGCAAAAGAAGCTGTTTGGATAAGGAACTTTATCCAAGGGTTGGGTGTAGTACCATCCGTTGTTGATCCAATAATGATTTATTGTGATAACAATGGGGCTATTGCGCAAGCAAAGGAGCCAAGATCTCATCAAAAATCCAAACACATTATGAGGCGATACCATTTGATTAGAGAAATCATTGGTAGAGGCGATGTCGTGATGGAGCGAGTCGACTCAGCAGAAAATATAGCAGACCCCTTAACTAAACCCTTATCACAGAAAGTGTTCGAAGGACATCTTGAGAAGATGGGTCTTAGATACATGAGTGATTGGAACTAGGGCAAGTGGGAGATTGTTAGAGTAGGGTACCCGGCGTTCCAATCTAATTGGACGTATTCTACTTGTAAATACAGTCTATTGGAATTATATTATGAATAAGGCATTTCTTTATCTTAAGAGAAAGCATTTATCTTATAATTGCACTTAAGATAAAATCCCTAGATCACTTATGGTTATAAGGTATGGTTGCGCATAGAGATGGTGATCATGGAACATACCTTGAAAGCCGTGATCTTAAATACAGTTCCAAGTCGATGGATGTTTCGAGATGGGATATCGAATAATCCATAAAAGACTTGCACATAGTTTGTATGCTTGTTGGACAAGAATGTTGCATTCCATCAACATTAGCGTAAGACGTAAGTACATTTATGTGGGTGCTTGTTAGAGAACAAGTTCACTGAACATGACCGTATGAAAATTCTTAATGAAGAATTTATTCAGTCGAATAAGAATTTTCATGTTACAATAGTACATGACTAATCCTAAGACTTGAGGCACAATGGTAACTTTGTGCATATTACATTCTACTTTGATTTATCCTTTTGGTAGCTAGCACTATCGTTTAAAGGGATAAGTTGGGTATTATGTTAATATGTATGGAAGTTTGTTAGTGGCCAATAAAGGATTCGACACTTATGAAGATAAGTGAATTTCCTATGTGTTTCATAGTTATTAATCCAAAGTCCTTGGCCAAGGCAGAGATGAATAGTGATTCATAACCGGGTTAATAAACATGAAATAGAATCATAGTTATTAAGTCAATTTGGGTTTCGACAAAATCATACCCAAGACTTAATCGGGAAATTAGATGTCGAAAGGATTTTACATGTATGGAGTTGTAATCGGAATAGGTTTACTCGCTATTCACTTAATACTAGATTCATGATACTTGCTAGGTGTTACCATGATATGTGGGTTCATGAATTAAGGGGTTAATTCTTGAATAAGAGTTAATAAGATTTAACTCAAATTACAAAGTGTTGTAAACCCACTACTAGTATTAATAGTGAACCTAAAAGGTCACACTAATTATGAACAAAGGTAAAGATTGTATTTCTAATGGTTAGAATTAATTGATAAATATCTAATTTGATTAGATGTCAATTAAAGGAATATATTAATCAATAAGATTGATTAATTACATTTTGGATATTACTTTAGTAATTAAAGTAATTACTAAATTAATAAAGTTGAATTTTAAAATAGGATTTTAAATTTCAAATCCAAAATAATAATAATATGATTATTATAAGATTGGGAAAATGATATAATAATAAAGTCTTGAGAAAGATTCTCAAGATTTATTATCCAATTATTATTTATATCTTTAAATATGATTTAAGGATTAAAATAAGAAATATGATTATAATAAAATGGTTGTTAATGGTTGTTTGAACTACTTAACATATCTTATTATTTTCAAAGTCAATGGTTAGTAAATACTATTTAAATAAAATTTGATTTTATTTAAATATTACTAAATATTGATTATTTTATGCTAAAATGTTTAGTATAAATAGATGCAAAATGTTTGCAAAGATGTGAAGTGATTTTGTGAGAAAATCAAAGAGAGAAGAAAGTGTTCTTCATATATTTCAAGAAAGTGTTCTTGATAATTCCCAAATTATATATATATATATATTCCTATACAAGAAAACCGAGACATTTCTACTAGCGAAGAAAGGTCGTCGGAACCGGGCTTCATAGGGTGGATACGATTAGAGGGAAGACACTTGGATTCCTAAAGCGAGTAATCTCAAGCCGTTGAAGTTACAACCGGGAACCGATTCCCACAATCCACATCTTTGTTGAAGGAGTTCAAGACACTCGGTAAATATTTCTACTGGTATTTACTTTAATATAACAAATCAAAATTTGTATATGATGCATGTTTTAAAGATGACGATCAGTTAATTCGCAATTAGTATGCACGGGTGTTGTATTTATACGATAAATACTTACTTTAAAAATTTTAAATTCCGCTGCGTACAGCCCGTACGGTACTAACGAACCCAACACCAAGTGTCCTAAAGTAGTTTTCCAATACTCATTACTCGTTAAAATGAATAACAAGTAAGCCGAGTAGAATCCAATCGATTCGTCTTGCGAGCTCTCATGTATTATTATTATATTTTTTTTTTTTTTGGTCAAGCATAAAATGCAACTCGATTTCCACCTCATTCAATAACGACTCCGTCTTTACCGATCATGACACAATTCAATCAACAAAATACATTATATGTACGGCTGAGAAGAAACGGATCAAGGCTCAAACGAGTTACTAGGGAATATAATTTTAGGACCAAAGAACAAGGCAAACTGAGCTAACAAACAAAACGCCTCAATCATTTTCGCAATTTCAAAACTTTAACCGATTCTTTTCAAATAGACTCAAGGCAAGTTTTAATCATTCGAGAATACAACCAATATCTCTCAAGAAAGAAAAGTAAGGATCAAAACCTCACAAGGTAAATAGATGTCACTCAAAGCAATCAAGTAAATATCGAGGCAATGGTAAATACGTCCATCATCACAACTTCCCAATTTCATCAAACATTTATCAACAAATCATATAATTCACCAATACCACATGTTGAACGACACAAAAAACCTAAAACTAGACCGGTCCACCATATAAGCATGCAAAATCCAAGTAAACTCCCCCACACTTAAAATGAAGCAATGTCCTCATTGCTTCCCCACATAACCGGGAAGTTCAAATATCAAGACTTACCAATTTCACATCATGAACCAATTTAGCCTTGACACAATAACACAAAACTCAAAAGAAACCAAAACAAAAAGAGAAAAGAGTGTGCAAACCAAAGATGCGTTGATGAGAATAATCGTTCACGTGCAATTCTTTCGCCCATGATCAACTCGGGACTATGGTTTTTTCCATTAGCTCAACCCCCATGCTAGAAGCTCGTCCTTGGTAAATTGGTGAAGATATTTGGAGAGTGGTAGTTAGGACTATTGGTAAAAATTGTTAAAAAAATATTGTACATTAGATTGTATAATATACATTGAATAAAAAAAACGTAATTATTGAAAGTTAATAAAAAAAATATTTTTTTTATATTTTTATGCATATACATTGGATAATAAATAAAGTATTAAATAAAAGATATTAAAATAAAATAATAAATAAAATGTTGGATAAATAAATAAATAATAACATAATTAAATTATTTCGGTTAATTATAAAAAATATTAAAATAATAATTATACTTTTATAATAAAATCAAATAAATTACTTCAATTATTTAGGTTAATTCGATATACAATATATCTATTAAATCTAGATTTCTAAAACACATAATATATATATGTAATATTATAAAGTATTGCACTTCATATATCAATACAATGCACTTTATAAAACAATATGTTGCACTTTATAAAACAAATCATTGCACTTTATAAAAATACCTCACGTCATGAATCTAAAAAATGTACATATATAATACTCATTTATCCATGCGAAACACAAGCATACTGACGTACCGAAATTAGAGTAGTCCACTTTATACATCATCATGATGGACTTTATAAAACAACACGCTGCACTTTATTAAACAACACGTTGCACTTTAGAAAACAACACGTTGCACTTTATCTGCACTTTATAACGACTATCAGATTGCACAATAGAGATCGAAGCCGGCCGAACTAAAAAAAATTCAGCCAAAAAATAATATAAAAATAAAAATAAAGTTATTGACATATTAAATATGATTTTAATATAAATAACAAATGTTGTGCAGTATTTTGTGGTGGGATAATTTGGTAACCGAGTTATCGGGACTCGGGTCGCCTCTCAAAGGAAGATGGTTCGGAGCTTCGTTTGCTAGTTAGTTGTCCAAAACACAAAAATAGAAAATAAAATTCTAAACACTCTAATTCAATTTGCTGGTTTGGATTGATTATCAACTAAGGAATACATGAAATATAAACCTATCTTGGGTCATAAGATGATATAGGATATCATATGCTAGACCAGCCTTAATGGATAAAAAGGGGATATATTGAAGAATAAGCCTACACATGGCTAGGACACGTGGTGTGATGCTATTGGACAAGCCCAACTTGGATCATAATGTACATTCCCCTTATAAAAGGGGGCTTCCCCTTATAAAAGGGGGCTAAGGTATCCCATTCTCTCATTCTCTCTACATTCATAATTATACTTTTGGGATTTGGAGTCTTGGAGGGATTCTGACTTGAGCGTCGGAGGCCCGACGCCGGGACCCCTCCCGGCGTTGGGTTCTTGCAGGTCCGGTGGCCGTTCGAGTTGAAGGAGCCCGGGTGAAATCTTATTCACTTCACTATCTAAGAAATATAAATGTCACAATTCAAAGAGAGATAAACGAGCTAGAGTATCGGGGACAATCGTTTTCGGTTCTACACACATTTATCGGCAATCCATAACTCGATTAAAAGACTCGACTAATTAACTCATTTAGCGATTTAAACTCATTAACTCTTCGTAACATACGGATAAACATAAACGAGCAAATTAACAAAGCAATCAATACATAGACAATACGTCTCCAAACATGTCTACTATAAACGAGCCAAGTTCCACCAATTTCTCCCCTCTCGGTTTTGAAATCGATTAATTCTACGACTCCTCCCCTTTCGGTTCTAAAAGTCGCTAACTCGATTAGATGGTGTTTAATCAACTAATCATGTAGAATCAACAAACTCAAACTTAATAAATCAATATTCAATCATGCAAAATCGAAGTGTCACTCTCTGATTATATCAATAAATTTCCCTAAGTGTCACTTTTAGGTTATATCTAATTATCAAGCATGATTTTATCAATTCTAAATTAAAACAACTCGCAAAAATTGAGCTATCGTCATGCACATAAACGAGAATAAACCGAAATGACTATCCCCTAATCCTAACTAGAGGATTAGCTACTCATATCAATTTCAACACAAACATTCATTTCTCCTCAATTAACCATTTTGCATGAAATATTTCAAAGAGAAAATAAACTTACAATTCAAGCTCCAAGTGTTGAGTTCAAATACAAGCTTCATCCAAAAGACAAAATGAGAAAAATGAAGAAGAGAAGAAGAATACAAGAAGAAGAAAAGAAGATAAAGGGGGAAGAGAGGGAGAAGAGTGAAGAACCCCTCTATGGAGTTGTGTTTTTCTCTTCAAACCTTATCATCCTTTTATAGCCAAATTCTCCCCATTTTCCTCCACCTTTCAAGCCAACAAATTCAAGGAATCAAGGTAGAATGTTCATGGCTCAAAACATGGAGGAGACATGGAGGAAAACATGGAGAAAAGTGGAAGAAATGGCTAAAAACATAGAGGAAATGGCTCAAAACATGGAGGAAAATCCGAGTGGTGGGTCTAGGTGTGGAGCAAGCTCTCCGCGGCTGTGGGGAGCTCCATGGCCGCAACATTTAGATGCAGAAGTTGGCTCCGTGGCTGCGGGATTTCTCCGCTGCCCGCGGTGAAGAAAATTTGGCTGTTGCGCGAGGCTTTACGTTTCGGGCTCGTTTAGGCTCGTCCGAACTCAGAATTGAGTTCTGTTTTTTCCTTTGTGTCACCAACGAAGCCTTCTACGCAATTGTGCTTTCACATCCAACTTATACCTGAAAAACTATTCTCCCAAAGTTCTTGACTTGAAGTTGGCGGCTTCCGTGCACGACTTTGCATATTGGGCCCGTCCGGACTCGTCCGAACTCGAAATCGGGCCCCGCTTTTTCCTACTTGTAGCCAACGAACCCTTCTACTCACCATATTTTGCCGGCCCATTTTTGAGCTAAATCTATTACTCATGGGCTTCTGACCTGCACACCAAAAACAAGAAGAAAAACGTAGAAAACCGACAAAATACACGAAAAACACATAAAAAGCCAAAATAGAGCAAAACACACAATAAACTATAAAACGAACTAAAAACTAACACAAAGACCTAAAACGGGGGGAAAAGAAGAACAAAATAACAACGAAAAACGTAACAAACATGGTCACACAAACTATTTTGATTATTTAGTACAGTTCGATTGACCAAACTGAACAACACAATTATTTATGTTCATTTTCAGTTTGAAGTTCGGTTGGTTCAATTTGTTGCACAATACAGACAATCACCGTGCACCATAGTGTTGGCAGAATTGCACTTTAGCAGCTGTTAGATTGCACGATATATTTCGTTTACATAATATATTATTTTTTTAATCAAAACATAATATATAATATTGAATATTAAACATGAATGTATATTAAATAATATAACTTATTTCAATTATTTTTAGTTATTTCAGTTAACCCTTAAACTCACAGATATATAATAACATAATATAATGTGCATTAGTTAAACTTTTATTAAATTATAAATTTGCCTCAAGTATTGAATTGAAATAAATGAAACTTCAAAAAATTGCAATCAAGCCCCTACATCATATCAAATTTCCAAAAATATAACCCCAGAAATCCAAACCGCAGTTCTACCGCCACCTCCGCCCACCTCCGCCGAAGGTCATTCCGACGTTAGGTCGCCGTCGTTATGGTCACCATCCTTCTCGCCACGGCTGCTAACTCCGCCGCATCCAGCGGCTCTGCAAAAAA
>BKCP01007848.1:408287-428346 GCA_008636005.1 Striga asiatica | reverse complement strand
ACGATGGTGAAGAAGAGAGAATTCTCAGGAAGATATTTGACGGCGAGAAGAGGTACAAATTAGGGCTGAGCATGGGACTCGGAGAATTCCAAACCGTTTCGAAAATCGAACCGAAATCACTCTGAACTGAAAATATCCGTTGACCATTTGACTTTCTCTGAACCGAACCGAACCGAAAAATAATTGGTACGGTTCTGGTTATTTCATAAATATCCATACCGAGAACCGAACCGAACCGTCTCGTACTGTACCAAACCGAAGAACCAAAATTAAGAACCGAATTATAAAAATAGGTGCGTGTTATTAATATATTTTATGTCAACTTTGATCCTATATAATTTGAGAATTTTTAAAATGCAAATAAAATATAGTAATAACAATTAAAATTCACTTATATTTCATGTTTAGTAATACTTGATCTACAATCGAATTTCTCATGTTTAAAAAAACAAATTAAAATGGAATGAAAGGTTAAAGATTTAAAAAAAATTAATTAAGCTTTACTTAAAGTTGTCGATACTTAACCTTAGTTTATCTTATAACTAACATGGTATGGAAGGTTAAATAAATATTACTTTAATATAAAACTGTATTTATTTTGTTTGAATTATAAATTTTCAATGTTAGTTGAATTTAGTCTTAACTAAAATTTAGGGTTACTTCTAAAGTTGATTTAAAAATAAAATCTTTAGTATGATGAAGTATTGATGAATGTTGGATTTCTTTTATAAAAAAACATATAAAAATTAAATATAACTAGGTGGTCATTCAAAAATGATAAGAAATCTCCGAATATCCGAACCGAACCAAACCGAACCGAACCGAACCATTCTGATAGTCTCGAAAACCGAACCGAAACGAAAAATAAAAATCTCCGAACCGGACCGAACCGATTTTTGGTACGGTTCTGGAGATCGAATTTTAGTGATCTCCAAACTTTGGTACGGTCCTGGAGACTTATCAATATCCGAACTGCACCAACCCATGCTCACCCCTAGTACAAATTACCATCACTTGCAGAAGAATTTACTAAAGATCTTGTGGGATTTTTGCTTACCCAAATATTATTTGCACAGACGGGGAAAGAACAACGACCGAAAATGGGGCTTAGCATGGGCCGAAAATTTCAAGCATTTGGGCAGGACAAAATAAATTCCAAATGGACCGAAAATTTAACAAAAGGGCCAATAATTTTACCGCTGAAAAAAAAAATTGGGTTGAATTAATTAACAAAATGGCCGAGTATCAAACTAAAGGCTCGCTAGGGAAAATGGCTCGAAAGAATACAATGCGATCCACCGAAAGATTACGAAATTAATCGATTGGTGAAAATAAATAAAAATTGAATTATTTAAGTAGACGAGGACATCTACCAAAATTATTTAATTTATTAGATAAAATAGACGTGGACATCTAAATAATCATAATAAGATTATTAGAAAATTTTGTCGAGCAGATAAAAAAGATAACATAATGCAATGCGATTAATAAAATAAAACACGACGACTCTTATAAATAGAATGGGGCACTATTATAAAACAAAAAGGGGGTTCTACAATCCACCTACCTTAAAAAGATTTCCATCCTCGTAAATCACAAAAAGGTATTGTAAAACAACAGATACATTGGTACAAGAAAGAAGCTCAAACACGAAGTTCGGATACTTCGTCCGTACCTCATCCTCACTCTCTCAAGCCGCCTCGCCCTCACCGTGGAGGCTCCACTGGACTTTGACGAGTACCATTTCCCGGTTCCTCAACTGATGGGCCCTACCATCCAAAACGGCCACCGATACCTCCTCATAGGTAAGGTTCTGCCCAACACGCAGCTCGTCAAAGTTCACCACGTGCTCGAGATCATGCACATATCTCCTCATCATAGAGACATGTAACACAACATGCACTTCCGCAAGCTCTGGTAGTAGAACCACGTAGGCTAGGTCATCGACTCGGTCTAGAATCTCAACAGGACCAATAAAATGCAGCCGTAGCTTCCCTCTCTTCCGAAATCGAGGTATCCTACACCTCCGTCTGTACAAATGCCTCGTACGGTGCCATCTGGAACTTCTCCTGATAACTATCCATCTACATGGGGTTGATACATAGTACCGAGCTTCACTCTTGTGCCCCTGGCACGCTAAAAACTCGCGTACTATCTCAAAGTGAACTGTGCATCTCGGCCGGAAAATGGTCGACACGGCACCCCCTGCAGTCGCACTATTTCCACTTAACTCCCCTTCCCGCAGTTTCGGCACTTTCGGAACACATAGTCTCTGCTAGAACCCTAAGGCTTTGTCTGATGCACTGCGAAACCTCCTATCTTGCAGGCTCAAGAAGCTCTAGTATGAGGCATAGGAAATTATCATTTGGATGTTCGGTAACAATCCTCATTCGCAGAGTCGGTCCCACGACTAGTGATGCCAAACACCACTAGCTACAGACAACGACTCAACTACTTTGTTCCTTAACTCAATATACTCCAGAATCAACAACTCCTGCCGAATACTCAAACAGCTAACTCGTCTCGACCATTCCGACTGAGAGCGTCGGCCGCCACATTAGCTTTCCCCAAAACAGTAGCTAATCGTTTCCGCGATCCTAAACGAGCTCAACCCACCTTTGCTAACTACTGGTTAGTCCCAAGGAACTACGAATCTCACTCTTGTCCTTCGGAGCACTCCAGTTATTCACCGCTTGTAACTTGCTAAGATCTACATCTATCCCTTTGGCTGTAACGAGGTGCCTGAGAAAGGCAACTCGATCCACCCAAAATTCAAACTTGGAGAACTTCGCATACAGCTTCTCCTTGCAAAGTGTCTCGTACAATCTTCTCGAAAGCTCTCGTTGCTGCTTAGCTTCGATGGTCTTTCGTGGGGAGACCTAGGTCATTGCAACACATGCAGAAATGTCCGGAACGGTACGCATTACACGCGGGCGACTTGGAAATTGTCATACGACCTGCTGACCTAGTACACGATGACGCGGCACACTGCGCACGGTACACAAGTGACCTGAGATGCATCATCGAGCGTGGCACGCCTGTGCGCGGCACCGACACCAGCGCGTAGTACACCTGCATCACTTGCAGCCAGTAGCTACAATTCATTCCACATCACTCGTTACATTTTCTCGTGTTGTTGCATGGTCAATTACCGACAATCCCTGGTGTGCTGTGACCCGAGTCTAATCTTTCCAACAACTAAGAACACCCAATTCCCAAAAGGGGTACTTATTCTTCACCTTGAATCGGTTGAGCTCACGATAACCTACGCACATCCTCTTTGATTTATCCTTCTCCTTCACAAAAAGACTGGTGCATAGGTGTCAAGGTAGATTGGGAACTCGTCTTGCCCGTTAGGTGGTCCTCTTGTGAAGGTTTCTTCATCTCAATCCCGACGATGTTTACCAAGCATTACACTTGGGTACTTAGTGGCATCATATCCCAACATTTACATTCTTTGCAAACAAATAATGACAAGCGAAAACTTCCAAAATTAATGCTTAACCTTATTTGTAAACCAAAGTTCCAAAACATAACTTCAACTCGTTCACCAAGCTTAAATAAACAAGGTTTTGCAAAAGTTTACGGAATAACATAAAAACTCAAACAATAGAAGGTCACCACTACTCTCTCAAATCTACGACAAGTCGCTCATCCATGGTTTGGTTCGGCCTCGTTCTGAGCTAACATGAAGAAATGTGCTCTTTCTCCTCCTACAAGCCTCGGCTGGTCCTACTGAGGCTGATGCTGCTACTGCTGGTTCTGCCTCCTCGGTTACAAGTAGATGTTAGCAAAATGTTTGGGCCTCTCGTAATTGTAGCAGGTACGCTGGGCTGCCCGACACTCTCCTGTTGTATGGTGATGGCCGTAAGCGCCACATCTCGGTAGTCTGTCTGGGATCTGATGAACGGGATGAGAATCCTGAGTAGCTGGGCGATCCTCACGTTGACCTAAGTCTCTTCACTTCCCCTTCCGCTGGTCATGGTGTTGGTCGGACTTCCTCTTGCCTCCGCTCACAGTTGGGTGAACGGAAATTGGCAGACCAAAGCTAATTGGCTGAACAAATAGGGAAAGTGCATTTGGGACCTGGAAGCTCTTGATCTGATAAGCTCGGATGACTGCCCAGCATGCGATACAATCCCATGACTTGCCACTAGGATGCGGATGTCCTGACGTAGCCCTCCTCAGAACCAACTATCCTTCTTTGCCTCAGTGTTGGCCAGATGTCTAGCAAAGGCGCTCATACGAGTGAAAGCTCTCGCGTACTCATCCACTTTCATGTTGCCCTGACGAAGGTCCCAATACTCCCCCTCCATGTGCTCACGATAGTGCTGAGGGTAGTATAGCTCTATAACGACCTCCTTCATACGGGTCCAGGTCAAAACAGTGCGCTCAACCATTGGCCTCAACTACCAGTATTCAGACTACCAATCGGCGGCATCGCCTTCGAGCTGGACCTTAGCATAGACAATTCGCTGCTCGTCGGAACACACCAGCACACTAAAGATCCACTCAAGCTTGCGGAACCATTCGGCCACTGTAGCTGGCCCCTCAGTTCCGGTGAAGACCGACGGCTGCATGGTACGGAACTTTGCCACCAGTTGAGCATGACTCTGACCTAGCACGAGTGGAGCCTGCTGAGAATACTGGCCAACACCTCTTCCTCTTCCTCGTACACTCATAACTAGAAATATGTAATTTGAAGGTTAGAACAAAACTCAACTCTTAACTAGAGTTCAAGTCTTACTAACAATGTGAAAAAATCCTAGGCCCCAAATCTAGAGTCAAAACATAAACATATGCATAAAATCCGAACTATCTCAAAATCCCATACCTCTGGTTGGCGCAGCACTATGAAGACGAGCGGTCACTTTCAAATATTTTTGAAAAGTTTTCAAAAGTTTTATAACTTTGAAAATTTTAGCAAGTCTACAAAACCATAGGCCTTGCTTTGATACCACAATGTAGTGCCCAGCTATTTTTCAAAGGAAAATACCAAGTTTTTCCAGAAAAAGTTGAATTTTCGAGAGTCATTTTTGGAATAAAAATAATTTTTCGGGCATTACTCAAAACAATTTTTTTTTTCCAAATCGCTTAACACATACCACATTACATTTCACAATTTGTGACATAATTAAAAGTACTTATTCAAAGGTCTCGAGAAAAGCAAAAAAAAAAATGTATTTTAGAAAGTTTTGGAAAGAAGGAATTTTCTGTTGTGCTGGAGAAACGTTTTAAAGTTGAAAAGTTTTGAAAAGTTCAATTTATTTCTAAAAAAGTAACATTTTCTAAAGATAAGTAAGCGGACGTCACATCTCTCTTCATGTTAGTATGAAAATGGAAGGTCTCCTGTTCTCCCTTTTTTGTCATATTAATTGGTGCTTGTTTTAATAAGTCTATATTAACTCAATTGCAGGAAAAGTTCAATCTTTTTTCGAAGTATTGTAATACTTATTGTGGGTATTTTTTTTTTCATATGGATATTCTTGGTCATAAGGTTGACTTTTTTTGTTTGCTTGGGTGATTGCTTTTTCATTGATATTTCACTGAAGCAACCTCGTTTGCTTCTAATTTAGGGAATTTCAGTTCTGGGTGGAATTGGTCTGTCTGATATAGAGTTGGAAATTTGGGAGCCATGAAAAATTAATAAAAATGTTCACAGACAAGATTGTTTTATTAATTAATTGGTCATAATCAAACAAGATTGTATCAATATAAAAATTAATATGTAAGTTAAATAGTTTATATTTATATTTTTATTTTTACTAATGATAAATTTTTTAAAAATGTGCTTTGCTCATTATATAACTTATGATTTTAAATATTATATAAATACACATATAACGTATAAAATTTTATTTGCATTTTTACATGTGCACATAATCGAATACTAGTAGTAGTGGAATTCAGTTAGACCATTATATTATTTTCGAACTTTAATATGTATATGGTAGTATACTCAGTTAGACCATTATATATATATGAATGTTTGATTATTTTTTTAATAGTAACTAAAAAAAATTTATTTACTATTCGAAAAATTAATTTAACAATTTATGGTATATTTCAAATAATCACTTATGGAAATTGCGGCTCATTATTTAAGGAAATAATTAAGCTATAAAAGTATCATTTTTAAGATACCTTAATTATTAAAATCGTGTGAATTTGGTTGATTTACCCAAATATGGGAAGTGTAGCTTCAATATCAATTATGTGATTTGCTAAAAATTTTCAACTAAATTTTGTAATTAATTATTTAACAAGTATTTTATATTTTTCGCGTAATTCTTTTTGAAATGCATTTTTAATATACCTTAATTACACAAATTTTGTAAATCCAACTAATTTATTCCATCTGCAAATAATTACAACATTTGTGGAGATATCGACAACAATAATCCATTATGCGATTTGCAAAAATCTGTTCTAAAAAAATTGTGCTAATGACACTTTTTATTCAAATACTATTTATTAAGTGTTATTCAAATTTTTGTTTTTAATTACTCAAATCGTAAATAATTAAGGAAATAATTAGACCATAAAAAATTATATTTTTAATATAACCTAATTGCGCAGAATGTGTAAATTCGGTTGATTTATTCAATTATAATTGTTTATAAAATTGTTCCAAAATAATTGTGGTAATGGTAGTTTCTATTTAATTATTTTTTAATAACTGCATTTTGGGTCTTTTTTTATTTTTATATATAAAAAACGTGGGTCTCAATTTTGTTTTGTACGCTGAGCAATTAATTTCGTGGGAATACTAAATATCATTTTGGTATTTTAACGATAAAGTATGAAATTGAATTATTTGGTATCTATATATTGATCCAGTATATAGTAAATATCTTAATATTTTTTTTCGTATTGCTAAGCATTTTACTCGATATTAATGAAAGTAAAATTTGGAAAATACTGCGGCCGATACTTTTGTCTAAATGTGTGTGAAACATATCAAACAGTTTTGTATATATATATATTTATGTAAATCGGCCAATCTATTTAAATTACACAATATCATTCACACAACTTAACAACCATACAAAAAAGACAATTAAGATACTCAATCGTACCATGACAATCAATCAACTCATACCATAATTGATCAAATATAATATTCCAATAGGACTTAGTAACATCCCAATTGATCAACAAATAATATTTCCAAATTGAATTTCGTCCAAATAAAAATGGTATACCGTATTTAAAATAAATGATAATTTAAAACAATTAACCAAAAATATAATTACCAAACAAAGCAAAATTTTTACAGCACAAAAATGATGTATTAATGAAAGTAAAATTTTTACATTACACAAATCGTGTACTAAAGAATTTGTACAATTTTTAAATTGATTTATTGCAGTTTTTATATGCTTCTCATATCAAATATTCTGGGTATTTAACTAAATTATACTTTGTTCTTCCCATATAAATTCAGTCATTTGCAGTCATCCTTCGTTTGATTTTGTTTTTAATATTCAAGTATCCGATTTTATCTTTTATTCAATTTAAGATGAGGTATGAATTTGGTTTGATAAAAAAACTTACTTGAACTAAGAAACTACTTATGAAGTTGTGAGCAATTCGAATAATTGAAAATAAATTTGCTACTGAAGATAAAAATTACTTAGAAATTATGTTTCGTGATGAGGAGGTGAGAATAAATAATTTATTTTGAATTCATTTTTTCATTTTTTTTTATTGAATTCGTTATTTCTTTTTTAATTATGTGTATTATTAAAATCATTATATACTTATTTATGTTTTCTAAATATTTATTATACAGAGGTCATATTGCTAAAACATAAGGGCTGCTCATATCAAGAAATAGATGAACAATGTGAAAGAGGGAGAAATTTATGGAATTCAAAAGTATCAAATGGAGGACAACTACGGGTCGTTCCGTGTAACAATTATACAATTTAAAATTGTGATCCACGATATGACCAACATGGTTAGGTTCAAAGGAGACTTTCACAATTTTTGGTGGTTTATGAGACTTTGCTACTCTCCTTATGTTCTTCGACAAGATCAAGCAGTGCTATTTGGTAATATATTAACCTATGTATTTAATTTTGTCGTATTTATTTTCTTCGGTATTGATAATTGAGAATGCTTTGAAAAATAATTAATTTACCATTTACTTGTAGATGTAATCGATCTGATTGTTAAAATCATTTGTCCCCAACACAAATGATTGTGTTTTCTCTCAATGATCGACAATAACAATTTTTATTTTATTTATTATATATTTTTTCTAAAAATCATTTTAGTAATTTATTTAAATGAACATTTAGAGGAACAAGATTGATTGCACACTATGGGGTGATTTCAATGATTGGCTTTTGGAAATTGAAAATGAATATGGCAATGATCGTCATCAACATTTGCTCATTATTCATCTTTGCCAAACAAAACCATGTGGAGGTATTTCCGTTAAATTAGTTTATAATAAATTTATGTTTTGTTAATTATAATATAAATATATTAAAAACTACATATTATAACATTCAACAAATACATTTATAATTTAACACGATGTTAAATTTTAACTTTTTAATTTATATTATAATTCTATTTGCAATATTTAATTTTATGTTTAACAAACATGTGTATATTTAAATATGTGTCAATATTTCATTTAATAACCAATTAGTTACTTCGAAGAATGTTACCAAGCTAATTGTTGGTCATGGTGTTCACGAGATTCACGATTTGATTAACAAGATTCATGATCAGTCTTTATCACATGTTAGCATGTATTTTAAGAAATCAGTGTTCAGTCACGACCAATTGTATGTGTCTGTTTTCCGTGTCACTAATAAAAATAGATCGAAAATATTGATTTACAGGGAGGATAATGTGCATACATGACAAAAAATATTGTCTACAAAGAAGACTTTTAATAATATATTAATTTTTCATTCTAATTATTTAATTATTTAATTTTTATTATTCATGAATATAATAATAAGACTTTAAATTGTCTGCACGGACTTTGCACTAGTTCAGACAGTACGTGACTGACTTGGGTATTGGTAGCCTGCCCCGCTTTTGACCGAGCATCCCTCCTTGGTTGAGAGTCGATGTAATTGAGATCCTAAAAAAAAAAAAAAATAAATAAAAAAAAGCAGCAATCCCGGGATCTTCCAATTTTGATTAGCACACAGGTGTGGCCTTTGGTAGCGGGGGCGAGTCGAACCCTTCGATCTCATTAAAAGATGCTTTCAGCCGCTGGTAATAATCAAACCGTTTTACTATGCGCTTTTGTTGTATAAGGGCAAGGAGGTCTTGGGTGAAATTTGATGATTTATATAGATATACTTTGGTGTTATTCTCATGCATAGGTTATCATGTGCCAACTGTTGTTTGGAGAGAAACATCAGTAAATTTGTTAGCCTAAGTGAAGTCAGGTAAAGGATTTCGGTTTATGAATTTGGGGTTGAAAATGTTATGCACTAGTTTCATATTCGTTATGCCACATAATCCCACACTAAGTTTTTGGAATGATTGTCTTTTATTAAATATTAAATAGTAGTAACTCCAATTTTTTCATTTGAATCTAGCACTTTCTTGAGATTCTTGGTAGGTACTCTTGGCTGACTGGGTAAATATACAATTTTTTACTTTCCAGTTATGAATTAGACAATGGATTAACTGAACCAACTAAGTGCGAAGTATGGCCTGATTCATATATTTACTAAGTGGTTGTTGCAGTTTATAAGTTCAGAATAAATTTCTGTATTCTTGATTTTCCTTTTCCTTTTTCTCTGTTTCAATTTAAACCTTGTTTGCCAATGCAATATCTCATATTTGTAGTTCTTAATCTAAATGCAAGAGAACAAAACCCAAACCAGTATGTCTTGTTGTAAAACACATCGTCATCTGAGTCAGTTATCAGTTTGTACCTTTGTTTTGAATCAAGTTTGTACCTTTGTCTTGAATCAAGTGGCACGAGCAAAGCAAACGCATAGTTAGCCGCTCTAGCTTCTATAGTTTGAAAAAGTAAGTATTTAAATTCTATGTAATAATATCCAGTAAATCTTACATTTTATAATCCGCTGGTCTCTGGCACATTATCGGGTATTAAGTTGTACCACACTACATACTTTTATACTTGCCTATAGTTTTCTCGGCTCATGAATTCAATGAACTAAGCTGTATACCTTATGCCTCAGGAACAGTTAAATGAATTTGCTGATAACATTACAAAATATTCATCCCTATTGTAAATGGCAACCGAAAGTCCTGTTGTGATATCGGGAAGCGCAGACAGATGGCAGGTCCTCAAGAACTCGCCAAGGTACAGGCCATCAACTTCCGAGATGGCCATTGAGGGCCTGGATTTTTTAACCTTAAAAGATCAAAGGTCACAGAGCTTCGTAAAGGATATGATGCCTAACCGAAGTGAAAGTGCACCCCCGAGCATGGAAGGTTCTTTGGCGGCAATGGAGAATATTGTTCCCCACCGGAAAATAAATTTCACCTTTTATCCTGGCTCTTCACCTCCAAGCATATCTGATGTTAATGGTGAAAATGCGAAGTTATCGAGGAACAAACTTCCTGCTCATGTGGAAGAGCCCGAGGATGATCAATCGTGTAATTACAGCTCTATTGTGCCTGTGGAGAAGTCAGGTTTCTCGGGTTATCACAGTCGTTCATTAGACTCAATGCAGGTGATTTTTTTTTTTTTTTTGGGTGAAGTGGAATGGACTGTAGAATAATATCAAATTTAAAGATTCTGGACTTCGTGATCAGCATTTTGCTTTTCCTTTTTCTCTCAGTTTACATTCAATTGAAGAAGGAAATGTTGCTTCGACATGCATTCGCTTTAATGTTAGTACTAAAGTACACTGTGACACCTTTGTTCGTTGGAGTATGTTATTCCGCTGACAACCCGGTCTGCCTCTTCAATTAGATGTATAATTCAAAGGAATATTCAACCTGACTTCTTGACGTTGTTGCTCAGTAGCATAGCAATTTTCTTTACTAACGGAGTCGATAAATTAATGTACTAATAATATTTCAGATACAAACATAATTTTATCTGCATATGGTTTTGATACCCCAAAAGAACACTATAATTGATGTCTTGTCTTGTTAAATTTATCTTTTTGTTTGAGGTATTTGGAATTCAATATTAGGTTAAACTTAAACGATAATATGGCCCCTTCAATTTATTCAGTGGGTTTAGCTTTATGTTTACTCAAAAGAAGTATGTTACACTCCGTATAAAGAAATTTTAAATTTTGTAAGGTGGCTAGGTCAGCTATTGCTTTTTGTCCGAGTTTAAGTTGTAATTATTTCAATACTGAACTAAAAAGCATCACATTGTAGGACACAAACCAGAGGACAAACCAGAGCCCCTCAACTGCAGGTGCTGGTCATGTAGATTCTGTTCATACCCAGCCTACAACGAGTGCCAATGCATGTAGTGATTCAAATTCAAACTCACAAAACCTTCATACCAAAGAGCAACTTGGCTGGAAAAATAATGAGCTGCACCAACGAGCTCCACCACAAGATATCAGTACTTCTCGAGTTCAAGCTTCTTCCTCTCAGATCATTTATCCAGCAATAACCCATGCGTACAGTAGCTTGAACCAGCTCCATCATATTCCTTCAAACACTTCAATGCCTTATTCGAATCCACACAGCCCACTTTACCATAATGTTCCGCAAGCTGGCTTCTTTGTGCTACAATATGGCTCTGGTGGATATAATTTGAACTCGACCGTTTTACCCTCGTATTTAGCCGGATATCCACACCAGGGCAGTGCTTTCCCTGTGGCATTCAATAGTGCACCTTTTTATGGTCGGGTTGGAGTTCCTTTACAGCTTCCATTTCATGTGCAGTACTTCCAACCTCCTTTACGAGATCCCTATGGCTCGTATAGTCATTTCTATCATGAAGCACCAAGAGATGGTGCGAATCAAATGGGCTCTTGTGACTCGAAAAAGGAATCTCAGCAGTTGTCTGGCTCGGGCTATAACAATCTGAATCTCAGAAGAGGGAATGTTTCTGGTCACTACTATGGAAGCCCGACTTCTGTTGGCCCTTTTGGTCAGTTTCCTGATGCATCTGTTGTTCATCCAGCCATGCAACCTCAAATGGCAGCAGTATCTAACACGAGTCTTTCTCACTTTTCTAGTGGTAACCCCAGTAGAATTAGTGGTCAAAGTCAGATCTGGAAAGATGCGAAATTGAATTATTTTCTTGAAGAGCTGAAATCTGGTAACTGCCAAAAATTGGAGCTTTCTGATATAGAAGGATATATTGTTGAATTCAGGTTAGATTTTTTCCCCTTGAGCTGACCTTATATTTTTAGTTCTACAAAAAACACGAATAATTGTTGATTAACATGTATTGTAATTTTTCAATTTCAGTGTTGATCAACATGGAAGTAGATTCATTCAGCAGAAGTTATTGATGTGCAGTCTTGAAGAGAAAGCATCCGTTTTCAAGGAAGTCGTCCCTCATGCTTCCAAACTAATAACCGATGTTTTTGGGAACTATGTTGTTCAGAAGGCATGGTTAAAATTTTTTTCCCTGCATCTTGTTTTTCTTTTTATATATCCTTACCATGGCTCATGTAATTGCATATTTTTTCTTTCTGGTGTTTGTTTTTCAGCTTTTTGAACACGGGAATTCAGAAGAAAGGATGAACCTTGCAGATCAACTGAGAGGTCAAATACTGCCTTTGAGTTTGCAGATGTATGGATGTCGTGTAATACAGAAGGTAAGTATCCTTACTCGAGTTTCTGCAGCTCTGTTAGACAAATAGAGCAGGGAATAGCCTATAAGGAGATGCTCACATCCTGGTGACTTCAAAGTTCATAGAAGAAAAAAATTGCAATAATTAAACTAACAAGGTTACAGTCTAATCAGCTTGCATTTGATCCATTTCAGTATAATTTTCAAGTGTTATTGGCATAATGATAGTATCCAGTTAGCTATTTTAAAATTTTAAATTTAATATATAATTTCACTTGGATAGATTTTAGTGAAGAAGTATTGGTATGAGTGGATTTTCCAGTGACACAGTCATGATCCGATTATATTGATGATATTTTTCTTTCATGCAATTATTGTCTGTTCCAAAGAATATTTGTTAGTTTTCAATTGATGTTATTTCTCCATTCAGTTACTATTTTGGCTCCATTCAATATTTCCTTTTGAGTTGGTCATATGATTTGGAAATAGTGGTTCTAATTGCTGTGTAAATCTCTGCTATAGGCTCTTGATGTTATTAATTTGGAGCAAAAGACAAGGCTTGTACAAGAGCTTGACGGACATGTATTGAGATGTGTTCGTGATCAAAATGGGAATCATGTTATACAGAAGTGTATCGAGAGTATTCCCCTAGAGAATATTCATTTCATGGTTTCTTCTTTTCGTGGGCAAGTTGCCTCACTCTCAATGCACCCTTATGGCTGCCGTGTTATACAGGTAACATTTTTGTTGCTTGTTCATCTTTTGNAGTAGAGGTTCCTGGAGCATTGTAGTGACAATGTACAAACAAAATTCATATTCAACGAGATTTTGGACTCAGTTTGCTCACTCGCTCAAGACCAATATGGCAATTATGTTACGCAGGTTAGTTTCTATTCTTTGTTTTCAAGTGTTCCTATTTCTTCTCGTTTCTATTTAAATGATGTAAATTACTATTATTGACTATGTCGATGTTTGTTTTCGTCGACGGGACCACCGAAGCAATTGTGTGTTAATTAGATCGCGATTAAGTGTTTTATGATGAGTTTTAGACTCAAATAACGAAAGCAAAATAAATTTAGTATGAATTAAACGATGAAAATAGGGTGCTAGCACCGACGATTTTATTCATAAGTTGGGTCTCTCCCATGCCTTTTTTTGTAAACGAGCCCTGCTTCTTTCAAAGGCAGGGGGACATCGAAAACAAGCGAGAGGTATTTGGAGAGCAGGGAAACTTAATGGAGGGAAACTTAATGATGGAGTGAACAATATTTTAGTGTAGTATATGTTGTAGTGAGAATTGCTTGATGTAGAAGCTGATCGAAACCACCGGACCCCTCTATTTATAGAAGTGGAGGCTTTAAAATACAATATATCTTGGATGCGTGGTAGCTTCGGAGAGGCTAGCCCCATGCATGGGGATACGTGTCTCGACAACTTGCAATCAACTTGTCCCAGTTTGGAAGTGACTTATCTTTTGGGCAGTGGGAACTGGTTTTGGGCGGCAAGCGTATGGCTGAGATCGACAAGGATGAGATGAACAAAAGGTGGAGGCCTTGTTTCTGGAAGATGTCAGCATAGTTATCTCGTAGCTTGTAACGAGGTCGGCATATATAGGAGAAGTCTCGAGGTCGGCGTCTATCATCTTGGCTGAAGTGCTTTTTGATATTGCTGTTTTGGGGATATAATTTATAGTGATTGCTTCGTGGCTGTCTTAGTGTGCTTAATTCTAGTCGACAAATTTTGAGTATCAACGTAAGGCCCCCCAAGTTCCCTGACGGGGTGCTACGGTTGGTCGTATGAAGCTACTTTTGAAGTCTCTTTGTTTGGGAGGAAGAAACTGTCTTATGAAGTCGGCGCTGGAATTATGACTGGGCTTTTTGAAAGTTCAACTCTGGATTATTTTATTAGGTAAAGAGGTTGTGTCTTTTAGAATTCTAAAAAGAGACGGTTTCCCTTGATGATGTGATCTGGCCTGCTGAATAATGCGTTCTTCCAATGGAGGTTCGCCACTGGTGGGATGTTTATCGTTTGGTGTGAGAAGAGTCACCTTTTCTTGAAATTTCTCGTCCTTTCATTTCGACTGGCGTGTGGATCAATGGTTTCTGATGGTATCTTTATAAGAGAAGGTGGATATCTCTTCTTTGGCAGAAGTTCTTTTTTTACAATCATTTCTTCTTCATCCTTGTTTTGTCTTTACAATCTTTTGGTTCCTTTAATTTGGGAGGGTTCCTTTAAGTAGTTTCATCGAAAGTTTTCTTGAGAGCGGAGATGCTTGGTGATTTGCAGAAAAAAGTTGTTAAGAGTAGGCAATCGATGGCCGCGACGCAAGGGATGGCAGCTATGGCGTCAGGAGCGACGGTGTCGGAGGTGATGTCATCAGAAGTAGATGTCCCGATCTTGATCAAAGAGATTGTTTTGTCGGTGCATACTGGTAGTCCTTAGGTCCGTACATGGTCACATACCTGGACCTGAGGGAATGAGAGGGCAAGTTGCCAAGTTCCTTCTTCAGGGAGGTCGGGGAACAATTGTCGCGAGAAAATCGGGCACTTGCTTCCAGAGTTGAAATGTCAGCTGATGCCTCCGAGGGTGATGAGAGTCGATTACTTCAAGTTGAAGCTTTGGAGTTTATAGCAGATCGTTTGCGGTCTTTAGCGAATGAGGCTGCAGAGTTGCGGTAATGGCATGGCTCGTCCCAAACAAAGATTGGGCGGCTGAGAGAGGTTGTGTCTTCACCGGGTGCTATTGGTCAGCGCTAGGCCCTAGAGCAGGCCATCACTGACATGATTGTGCTTCGGGATTCGACTGTAGTGCGGATGGAGTCTCGGTTAGCCGAACTGCACGATTTGCGCTGGCGAGGTGGATCTAATCTATGTTGAGGATCTTTGGAAGCTGAAGTCTGGATTTGTCAGGACGTCCCTTCTAGAGGGGGATAGTGAAAGTGCTGGATCGGATCCTTGCTGAGGTAGGTGAAGACGGTCAAATACGACACGTGGTATCTACAACCTTGGATATGGGGAAGGCCCTTGGCATGAAGTAGGCCCTGGTGAGGATCGAGGAGGGGCGTGAAGTCGCTTTTGATGAGAAGTTCTTTGCTCGGTAGACTGAGCGACTGCATTTGTGTTTTCTCAGCATGCTTTGCCTCATGAGGATTAGGTAGTTGCGAGGATGAGGTAGTTGCGCTTAAAGGGGTGACGATGGAGTTTGACCCATCAAGCCGATCTCATGGGGGCCTTTGGATCGCTTAATGTCGAGGTCTTCGAGCCGGATTCTCACTTGACGACGATGATGGGGGCCACTTAAGGGCGAGTTGCCCGGTCGCAATCCTGTGCTTAAGAATGTGTATGTGTCTAATGAGACGTGACCAGGAGTCGGAATAACTTACGTGCCTTTGTTGTTTTTAAGCTTCGGAGGAGGCAATTACAACGGCGAGGGTAGCAGGCATCTAAGACAGTCTTACGTGTGGTGGGGGATGTTTCTTTTGACTTATACACTTATTTCATGTCATCCTTGAGAAGTTTTCTATTTTTGAAGGAACATTCGTATGATTTTTATAAGTTTAGTACGATTATAGGTGTGAAAGTATGTGGAACTTCCTAGCGATTTGTCTAGATAGATACACGAGTTGTATGTAAAGTAGTTAAATCAGTTAAATCAATGTAATAGTTATGTTGACTGATTTTTATAAGATGTTTTAGATATGATGGTGAGAGTTAGGAATTTTCCAGTGAGGGGTCTCTTAGGCTATCTTCGTTGATTTGGCCTTCCTGTGGTCGAGCTTTTCAGGTCGGTAGCTGCTTCTCGTTTCGAGGAGTTCCTGCAAGCTTGTATAAACTCTCTCATATGTATGTATGTTTGAGGGAAAAAAATATATGTTACTCGAGATCCACCCAGGAATACATAGAGTTGGTGATTAGGAAGAGGCATGTATGGTTAGTGCATAAAAATGGTGAGTATAAAGAGTTGGTGATCAGAAGAAGGCATGCAAGGTTAGTGCCTGAAAGTGGTCAGTATAAGGCGACAACTGGAAAAATGGTAATCGACCATGTACCTATGGAGTGGTCGTTGTGCCGACATTTATTGTGAGGTTGATTGTAGATTTTTGTGTCTCTATACTCGGAGGAAGATTGGTCTCCATATACTACCCTTCCATATAATTGGGTCGAGGCCATCTACCTTTTGGATTTTTACATGGGGTATGGTTATGTCGCTCTTATTCCAATTTAGAGTTTGAGTCCGGTGCCGTCTCGCCGAGAAGGTTCCTGAGGTTTGTATGATAATCACATATTCTCGTGATCTTTGCATAGATTTCTCAACGTGTAAGTTGTACGTCTCGTAGAAATGGTTAGGCATGGATGAAAAATGCATATGTAAATGGTTTATAATTAAGGCATGTTGACAGTGTTATCCCCACCGATCTCGATCGGGGTCTTATGAGTCACGTGGTGATCCAATTTTGCTTCTTTATGAGATTGGATGGCTGTCCAGAAGAACAACATCGAAGTTGTTTTCAGATTAGGTGGAAGTACACTCCGCCCTTTTATGTGGCCTGGTTGGAACCTCCTGGTTTTTTAGTCTTTAGAGGGGTTGAGGTCATGCTGTCTCATGGGTACATGTGGGGGACGTTGAGTTTTGTGTGGTCCTCAACGCATTCCTGTAAACAATTTATAAATTTCTTCGACGCGCGAATCACACGTTATGTGAGAATGATTAAACATGAATTTGGTATGAATAGAAAGATGTGCAATGCAAAGAGTTATAATGGAGATGCCTTTGAATGGGCCTGTGGGTGATATGGGGCAGAAAAGTTTATCCGCTGACATTGCAAATAAGTTCCCTTTGGTTTGATGTGGAGAAAAATCAATGAGTTGCCCCAATGTTCGTGAGTTCTCCCGGTTTTCTTGCATTGGAGTCCCGACTTTGATTCTTGATTTCTGAAGCTACTTGTTTCAGTTGGTTCAAAGCTTTTTTAGGAGGAGAAAAGTTGTTATACCTTTTTTAATGGGTGTTTCTTTTAGAAGTTTTTTTAGGAATTTTAGATTTAATTGTTATACATTCTGATTTTTTAGGGTATTTGGGTGCATGTTGTTTTCAAGTTTTAGGGGGATCGGGCGAGATGCTGTATTTTCGCGATCTTTAGTTTGGGCGAGCATATTAGCGTTACTATCGGACTTCGAAAGGGTCCCACTATACGCCATATCAACGAGTGAGCTATGTACGCAGGAAAGGGTAGTTTGTCTTAGGGCTCTAGACATGTTCCACTATAAACAAAGGGCTCTAGACAGGTCCGACTACACATGGTAACAAAGCGTTAGAGCTTTGTACGTAGAGTGGATGGCGCCGTCTGTCCCAGAGTCAGGCTGTTCTCAATAAATTCAAAACTTTCGAAAGGATTTAAGGCTCGAGCCATTTTTGTGGCCAAGTTGAGGATTTTAAAGAGATCTGGAAATTGCCTTTTCTTAATTCTTAGGGTGAATTTTTAGGCGTTTTAGGTGGATCAGGCGAGATGCCATGTTTCCAAGAACTTTTAATTTCGGCGGGCAAATAAGCCTTACTGCGGTATGTTTGTAAGATAGTCGAGACTCCAGAAGGGTCCCACTATCCACCGTAACAATGCGTAAGCTTTGTACTAGGGATGTGCATCCTTACTTTTACTTGTATGAAGAGTGTTGGTGTTGTTGTCAGGCCATTCCCTTATGAGTTTGAGCTCTCGGAAGGGTTTAATCTCTAGCCGTTCTTGTAGGGTTTAATCTTGAGCCGTTTTTGTCGCCAAGTGGAGGATTTTAAGGTAATCGTGCTATTGTCATTTCCCAATTCTTAAGGTTTTTATGCGGATTAGGCGACATGCCGTGTTTCCGAGAATTTTTAATTTTGGTGGTGAGATTAAGCATTCATTGTACAACTGTATGATAGTCCAAGACTCGGGACAGATCCGACCGTACGACGTAACAATCCGTGCACAACTACAACATAACTTTCAATTACGGATCGATCAGTCTTTCCCAACAACGTTCTTATCGAGGATGAGCTAATAGATCCATACTCGTGTTAAAGATGAACTAATAGAGGGTTAAAAGAGGGTTTTGAGTTGTATATCAAGCATTATAAGGGGGTAAGAAATAGGGTCTTTTATAGGAGTGTGTATGTGAGTTTTTGTTTAAACGAGAGAAAGGGAAATTATATGGAGGATCAACCGAATCGATCTTAGATCTGGAGAGCATGAAGGGAGGAAAGGGGTGATATGGAGGGTCGGCTCGGCTTTGCCGCTTTCCATACGAGCAGAGTAACGAGATGAAAGAGTTGTATGAGGGGTTTCCCAAATTTCACCGTGAACTCTTGTTGGATTAAGATGAACGACGTGGCCTTGCTTTAACACCGACAAAGCCGGCCTTTCGTAACGAGATGAAAAGAACTGTATGAGATTATTAGTGGATTTAGATGCACGACGAGCCTTTCATCTAGCGCAATTTTGTCGATGTTTGTTTTCTCCAATGGTTCCACCGAAGCAATCGTATAACACGGCGTATAACACGGCGTGTGTATCTAGGGGTTATATGGGATTTCTCCGTTTTCTCCCCCGACCGAGATATCCTCTGTTTCGCCAAGAATGAGACATAAGAAATTCTTCCAATAATTCCTAGCCTAACTTCTTAGCAAGAATTATTGCAGTAGGATAATGCCCTCTTCCACTCTGTCCCCGAAGAATAACTAGGACCAATGTTGTCATGTTTTCGTTTTCCAATTGAACACTCGACTAAAACATTTACCGAGGAAGCGGAAGTAGAGGGGGAACAAAGACATGTAGAAATAGAAAGAGCAGACAATTGAAGATTCAAATAGAATAAAAAAACTGAAAATGAGGGGGTGATTGGATATGAATTCAACTAGTAAAAAATTAGTTTTTTTAAACTATAGTTAAGTTTGAAAAAGAAGGTGGTATGGTTAGTTGAGTGGATATATTAAAATAATATTTAAAATAAAATAATTAAAGTTGATTTTGATGTAAAAGAGAAAATGATTAGAATTGACGGTTAGTTAAAATATGTGAGTGGATGAATAGTGAATTAAAGTTGATGTGATATGTAAGAATGATTGGTTGATATTATTTAATTATATTGATAATATAAGAGATAGTGGAGCTGAGTTAAAGTTGAGTTAAGTTTGAGGTTTGATTAATTTTTTTACTGTACAATCTATCCAATCGCCCCCAAGTGGTTTATGATGAATTTTAGCGTGAAAATAACGAAAGTTTCAAAAGAAATTTAGTTTGTATTAACAATGAAAATAGGGTGCCTGCATCGGCGATTTTATTCATACGGCCTCTCCGAGTCCTCTTTT
>BKCP01007848.1:362441-408269 GCA_008636005.1 Striga asiatica | reverse complement strand
CATTACGAGCCTTTCGAAAGCATGGGGACATCGGAAACAAGGGAGGGGTACTTGGAGAGCAGGGTTACGTAATGATGGAGAGAACAACATTTTAGTGTAGTATATGATATTGTAGTGAGAATTATTTGATGTAGAAGTTGATAATCTTTGGAACCTCTAGACCCCTCTATTTATAGAATTATTTGACTGAAGTGCTTGTTGATATCGCGGCTTTGGGATTTAATATGTGGTGATTGCATCGTGTCTTAATGGACTTAATTCTGGTCGGCAAAATTTGAGTATCAATAGACTATAAGCACTAAATTGGAATGGGTAACTGTCTGAGTTATGGTTATTTGGTGTCACTTCAACTAATATTTTTTGGAACGATTTAATTCTTACATTTCTTTTTTAATTTTCTTTTATTTATTTATTTATATATTTATTTGATTTTGAATATATAATTGACAGCATGCTTTGGAAAGGGGAAAGCCTCATGAAAGGAGTCGAATCATTGAGAAGTTAGTTGGATCTATTGTGCAATTGAGCCAGCACAAATTCGCATCAAATGTTGTCGAAAAATGTGTGGAGTATAGTGATTCTGATGCAAGAGAAAGGCTGATAAAGGAAATTATAGGGGATGGCGACAAGAATGATAATTTATTGGTGAGTTGCTTTGAAAGCTTAAAACTAATTCATAACAGCTATTGTGAGTTCTTCTAAATCTAAGCAAGCAGGGGCTAACTCAATTTCTTTTTTTAATTAATCACATGATAACCTCATTGTCTCTTTGATTATTTCACGGTTGCAATCAGTACTCAATCACTCGTGTCATATTTGAGAGAAAAGCAAATCATACAACATAGTACAACTATTAATTTATTTTTATATTTCTCTCCATTTATACGCAACTGCATGGAAATTTAATATTTGACTTGGCAATCATATTGTTCAGTACCACAAAGAAGAATTTAATGAATCTTGGTCACTGATCATATGCCAAGCAATATGATCATAGTATGGTAATGAATTTGTAAGTTTTGACAAAAAATTTAGTCAGCTGGAGAATTGTAGATGTATCTGAAGGATTTTTCTTATTCATACCACACCTTGGAGAATTTAAAAATTAAATTAAGTTTGACTTAGATTGCATAGATGTGAAGGCGCACATGTGCACTTGACAACATGTTCAAAGGCCAGCTGCTGAGTTAGTTAAAAAATTGTGTTCCGTACTTGTATCTTCCACTGCTTGTTTTCATGCGCACCCCTTGTTTAGCATATGTCTTCAAAGTCAACCTAAGCGATATTTAATTTATCAAATCTGTTTTCTCTTCTGATTTATCCTTGAAGGTTATGATGAAAGACCAGTATGCAAATTATGTCATCCAGAGGATACTTGAAAAATGCTCGAACGATCATCGGGAAGTACTACTCAGCCAGATCAAAAATCATCTAACTGTTCTAAAGAAATACACGTACGGAAAACACATTGTTTCCCGATTTGAAAAACTATATGCCTATGGAGATGGTTAGTTTCTCCTTTTGCTCACAGGTCATAATTTCTTTCTGTGACTTTCTATTTTAGTCTTAAAATATGAGAGGATAAATGTAATTTATAGCTTTTCTTTTTCTTGTTATTTTCTTTAGTAATTGGACTAAACTTCAAGGGTATGCTTTGTAAATAAATCTGTTATGAAATACCAGGCTTGTGAGCAAGGACGCGTCTCATTAACGTGCTATTGTTGGTTGCGAAGACCATACAGCGAATTGTTCGAAAGAACTTTTATACACGATATGATAAGATGTGTATTTTAATTGATGTGTATAGTTTAGGAGATTGTACGAACGTATAAATGGTGCTGTGCTCGCACTATGTATTTATGCAGACGGGTTAGGGTTAAAATTCTGAAAGATGTACACGCTTGTATTATTTTCCAGCCATTGGCCTATGTTTGGAATCCGTTCTATGACTAATTCTACCTTTCTAATGCTGGTGAATACTTGCATATCTTTTTCTTGGATATTCATACTCATATATGAGGTTAGGATTACATAATAAAATACTAACACAGGACACATCACTCGCTTTATATAAAAGAAATTATATATACTAAAGAGTATATAATTAGTACGTACCCCGTGCGATGGACGGAACATAGATATTAAATGAGTTATTTTTAGAAGCTCTGTCAATTTAATACTAATAAACAATAGGATTATCATCTATTTTCTACTTCTTTTAGTCAGTGTTAAGTTTGAAATCCAATAGGGCTATAATTTATTTTTCATCTCTTTTAATTAGCGTTGTTTTTTTAGCCAGAACATTAAATATGAGTATGATAGGATTAGCTTGTAAAATAATTAATATATTATTTCACTAACATTTTTATACTAATATAAATTTTATTTAGTATATATATTTATTGCTTGATATAAGAGAAAATAACAGTTTCAGTTATTTTTGTTCACCATATATACTTAATTATTATTTATTATAAACTTTGTTGTCATATAATGTCATTATTATTTATGAAAGTTATCAAAGTTATAAGAGTTATGTCTTTTTATTTTTATTTTATGTAATGAAAAATATTTAATACACGTTACCATTATTTATTTTTGCAATCAATTTAAAATATGTAAATACATATAGAATTAAATAGTGTATACATATTTTGTAAATAAATACAGAATATACACACATGTTTTTTTAGAATTTAATTTTGTATACTAATTAAACAACTTTGATTTAGCAAATGCCAAAAAACTCAATCCCTTCTATAATCAAGATTCTTCTAATTTGCAATATAAGGATTTATAATTTATTTAGCATACTCTGCGATGAAAATATATTTTATAAGAATTTCATTATAGAAAGAAATCAAAATAAAAAAAAATAATAAAAAAAATAACCATGGTTGCCAATAATATACAAATAAATTCTAAAGAACAATTAATATATTTCAATTTTAGGTTTTGACCATAGTAATAGTAATTAATGTATCTGGTCATTATCTCTTAAATGGTAAATTATATTAATTCGAACAATAATTTATTTTTTATATATAAGGACATAAAGCTTAAGAAAAAATTATATTTACAAAGATTAATTCACCAACTTGATTTCGTCTGATTAATTTGAAGAAAAATTCTACTTAATCTGTTACGATTTTCTATAAATATATTTGGATATAAAGTGAATATTTGTGAAAAAGATTAATATTATGATTAGATGTTGTAATATTTATCTTGACCAAAATATTATCAACATGAATCACATAAAATCAATCTTGTGATAATGGATCTCAATGAAATTATTGCAGATATTAATAAAATTATTTAAGGAAACAATATTTTTGATCATATGATTTGATCTTATTTGAAAATGTGTATATGGAAGCAATTAATGCATATATTTAAAAAATTTCCACAAAAAGGTATGCATCAAATGCTCCTAAATGTTTTTACTACTATTTTTTTGTAAATGATTATTTTTATTATATATATATATATATATATAGATAATACCAAGATTAAATATATACATTTAACTTCAAAATTTTAAATTCTTTTATCATTGTTCAATTCACAAATCACAATTTACAAGATTTTTTTTTTTGTTTTGTTTTTTTGTCTGAAACTAAGAAAATGGAAAAATTTGTTGAAGCTATTTGTAGAGAACTAAATCTAGAAAAAAAAAATGGATTTATGTCGAGCCTCTTTGTTTTTTGACTCCAGTTTCCACACATGTTTTGCTCATGCGGTATGTGGGTAGATAATTTGTTAACTCAAGTAATTAAAAGGACTCACAATGCAATAAATGGAAATAAGTGACACATCGACTAAAGCAAATAAGATGAAAAAGGTCCTGCAATAAATGAATCATACATTATTTTGACATAGTGTTTGGAATTTTTTAGCATTAATAGAATTCAAGGGTATATAGCCATTGGACTCATGGGTTTTTTGAGAATGGATCAAACTATCAGACTTACAAATTATACATAGTAGTTAAAAATGACCAAAATGGATTTTTGAAGGCTGAGGGGTTTAGAAGCCAAATGAATGTTAGGATTAGTTCATCCGATTTGTGTAATCCTATGATTTTTAGGACAAAAGGTAGTTTTGGATATCTTTTTTTGAGAAATGTAATCACGGCAGGGTACATTTAGTGACATCCCATAAGCTTGAGTACTTCAAGGGAATACAAAGGCAGTTGTGGAAAGACGTCGAGGTTAATGTATCATTGGCACTACAATAGTAATCGTAATGACTAATATCTTTTGAAATAATCTAGAAATTACTAATTGAAAATTGGGATCAGTCTCAACAGGTTGCATCTAGTTTACCCAAATAGAACGATGTAACAGAACGAAGAAAAATGTCTCTTAGGTATGGCTAAGTCAATGATGGATTACTAAGTATTTTTAGTTTTTTGTTTTGGGGTTTTGCATACAACGACATCAGATCTTAACATAGTTCCACCTAAATCGACACCTTCTACTTTGAAACGATTATGGACGGGGTTTAGGCCCAGTCAAGGCATATTCGAATTTGAAGTGTTTTTGGCATTCGACTGAAAAGGTGATACTCATAAGATTGAAAAGTTGTTTGGAAAATTGGTTGTTTGTGTCATACTCCACGATAACGAGAAAGTTGGTTAAATATATAGCATCTAAAATCAAAAGGCGATTGTGAAAACGAATGCCTGACTTTTAGAGGAATACTAAGTGATAAGCCACAAGCACAATTGTGGAATTGTTATAAGAAAAGATAAACGTAAATGTTTAAAGTTCGTTACCGCTTGTGTAAAATGTTGTACCAACATGAAAGTACAATCACGCATCACTAGTAATACACCTTTACCGGAGGTAGCTTATCGTAGTGGGAGGCTGTTAGGCAGCCGAATAATTCATGTTCTTGAGAAAGTCTTTGGATTTAGTCTCTAGTGAATGTGAAATAAATCCCTGTTCATACGATGAGATTCTTATTGTAGTGGGAGCGTTCCAATGCGTTTGTCAAAGGTTCATGATTATTGAGAGAAGTCTATGGACTCAGTGTCTGATAAGCACGAATTTATGAATTCATGTTCTTGAGATAAGTCTTTGGACTTAGTCTCTAGAAAATGTGAAATTGATCTCTTGTTATGCTTTGAGACACTTCGAGACAAGGATGCATGAACTTAGCGAACTACAGTGTTTTTTTATTAAGGGTCTTGCACTCTAATTAGATCTAGGATATTGTAGAACCACCAAGTGGCGTAAAGGTCACTAGGCATGATGTATCTACAAATAAATTCGTCTAAACTATTAGTTAGCTTTTTTCACCGGTAGTTGTACTTGAGTCTATATGAATTTTAAAGTTGTGGCTGCTCGTATGAGCTATGAGTTTGGCACAGTAAGACGAATTCTTATAGAAATGTCCATGAAGTAGCACCCAGAAAGTTTGATTGTAGATTTCTAAGAGCATTTAGTCAAGTGAAACTGAAACAATTCACTAGTGGATTGAAGTAAGTTTAGCCATCATGTATATTTATTTGATCATGTTTGTGGATTTGATCAGACACCAAATGAGCATTGTGTGTGTATGTGAAGCGTGGTGGTATGTTTTTAATGTGCGTAGATTACATTCTGATCAACTGGAGACAGTGTGAAGATGCGGTCAGACGCAGAGGTATGGTTATCCAAGCAGTTAGGTATGAAGCTTCATATCTATGGACACTCATAAGGCTCATTCGTATCATACATAACACAAAGGCAGTTCCTTATGCTCGACAATAGGAAGCAGTGTATGCAATGCAGTATATGAGGGCCGATATATATTATTGCCATGGGCATAGTTAATAGATATCGAAGTAATCCTAGATGGGCGCATTGGTTCGTTGTAGAACATATGATCAAGCGGCTGTAACTAGGCTAAAGATAATATGTAGGGTTAACAAATGAACCATATGCAGCGACTGTAACTAGGCTAAGGATAACTATGGATTACAAAGGATTCTAATTTCCAATTAGACTTGAACAATAAGTAAAATTTACCTAAGGGGTTTGTGTTCACTTGTGAGGTAGAACCAGTAGTTTAGAGGAATGTCGAACGATAATCTGTTGATGGATTCCACCATGGAAACTCGTTCCGTTACTGGCTTAAAAGCAAGCAATGGGAGAGATCTTTATCCGGTGGCCTCTTTGAACAAGAATTGTGAAATCTTTGTTTGTGCTAGTCAAGTCACAATTTAATTGTGATAACAGTTGGTGCATTTGCGAACGAGACAAAATCACATGTTCATTAAGCAACTGAGCGCATAAAAGCACGACCCAATGAAATAAATTGCAAAAAGGTAGAGCTTTGTCGCCTACTTACGTCAGTAGACGACCGAAAGATTCCTTTTTGGAATGGGCTTTCTGGTGAAAGCTGTTAGGGAGTACGATGTATAACAGTTAGGACAATAGTTGTTTAGAATAGAGATTGAAAGATGCATACTTGTAAAAGCGAAATTTTAAGTATAAGTGGGAGATTGTTGGTGTGTAAACTGAAATCTCGACTTTTTCTTAACACTATTCCCGTTTGAATGACAATTTATGTTCAATTAAACAAGTTTTATATTTTGTTGTTTTGAACTTGGATATATGGTTCGTCACGGATGGACAGAGATCTGCGAAACATAATGAAATTGGTTCACAACCTAGATAAAAAACAAGCTATCAGCACGTTGTAGTGTGAAAGGTACAGTTGGTCTTGACTGATTAGTTGCACTAGTATACACTGGTGTATTGAACGTATCTTAGAGGGGAGCAATTCATTTTATATTGATCGATGTAAATGAATTAGACCTCGACTAATTACAGAGTTCTCTTAACCCGTAAGATCTAAACAGGTACATGTATGTAGTAGATACAACTTTGATTCAGCAAAGTTAGGTTTATTGTATATGGACCAATAACTGTCAATTTTGGGTAGTGATTGCTATATCACATGGTGCACTTTATTAATATATACGGTCACCATGTACTTCACATAGTTGAGGTTTGATTATGTCTTCGAATTAAGCTCAGAAGGATTATTATGTTAAATTTGTCTAGTAGAATTTATTCCGACATCATAATGTATTGAGTGGTGCTAGCTTCGGTTCAAGAAGTCTATTAACTGAATTGTAAGTAATTAAATTAATTGAAGGACATTATATCGTAAACATGTGGAGGTAAACCGAGTAATTTAGAATTAGAACTCAAGTCGTAATTTGGGAATTAAATTGAGAGTTTTCAATAATACTACTTTAGTGGAATGATTGAATTATTTGTTTTTGAGCTAAGTGAGCTTAGCCCACAGTTAGACCTAAATACGGTAAGCCCAATTTAATGCCTCCTTAGGGTCCCTGTTGTAGCCTACAAATACATCACATCTCTTGGGATTGAGAGAAGAGAGTCATACAATCCCACACATTATAGCCGACCCTTTTATATCTTCTCTTCTTCTTCTTCTTCTTCTTCTTCTACTTCTTCTTCTTCTCTAGAAATCCCAATCGAGATATCTCCGTAATCGTTTCCACCAAGATGAACGGAGAAGATGTCAGGCTATACAATAGAAGATCTGAGATAGATCGAGCAAAAAATATATATTTGTTCAACCCTATAATATATATATATATATATATACATATATATATATATGTATATATACATATATATATATATATATACGCTCCACAACCACAAGAGAAGTTCCACAAAAGTCCGACAACCACCAGCGGCCTTAGAGGCACCAACCGCAGACCAGCCGCTCTCAGCCGCGCGCAGTACTGGAGCAGTCGCTCGTCGGCACTATTCGCAATCGCGCGTAGGGAGCGAGACCCGCAATGCCTGTAGCGCGACTCACGAACACCAAACCAGACCTACAGGAGGCCCGAGACTTCTTCGTGCGACTCGCATCCTGCCCGTGCGACCCGACGTTGTGTTCCGCGTGTTCTAGCAGACTCGTAATAGCCCAACGAGAGCCACGTGATGCCCAGCTTCCCAGCAGTCCCGCCGTGACCCCACAACATCCGCAAGGCACTCCAGCACTCAAAGACTTACAGAGGCCCGGCTAGCCACAACCACCAGCGCACAGACCCTGCAGTCCCAAACACCAGCAACCACCAACGCTCCGGCGACAATCCAATGACCCTCCGACGAGCCCGATCAGCTAGTGACCACGGTTTAGAGCCCAAGGTGATGGCGAGGACTAGTCTGGCAGCCCAACGGACTATAAGGTTCAGACGATCTTCAACAGGGAAAATTAGAAATGTCTCAGAGTCGACAAAATTAAACAATACGCGTTGAAGCTTAACTTGTAGTTCCGCTGCGTTTAGAGTTTAGTTCGTAGTAACTTGCATGAATTTGATGATCTTAACCATGCCCAACAACCCTAACAATGCATACATTAGATCACAACTAATGTAGGGGATATTTGGAAAATCAGTTATGAAAAATGTTGAATATGATTCGGTTTTGACCAATATTTTTATGCTTAAATATTTAATTGAGGTTGAATTAAATTATCTGTAGAATAATTCTACGTTCTGAGTAAATAACTCATGGTATATTTATTTTCTTAAAATTGAATTTGGTGAGTAGGATATAAATAATTAAAGTTAGCAATTAATGGAAACATAATATGTTAGTTTTTGGGTTCAAAAACTAACATTGAACTTTTAAATCAAATTAACTCTCAAATCAAATTAACTCTCTTTATTATAATAAAGGGAGTTCGAGAGGTCATAATAAAAAACCTATGAACCAAGTGCTAGAGATAGCTTCAGCCCCGCGTGAGCGCCATCCGGCCGACCGGTCGGCTAGGCTCTGGCTCGGGCACGGGCACGGGCCATGGCCTTGGACTTGAATGGGATCTTTAACCTTGCTACTTACTACTTGGTCTTTCGCAATTGAAATGTTGTGTGGAATTGGGCGGCCTTTGACGGTTTGGTCCCTCAAGTTCACGGAGCTCGAAAGTCTGGTGTGCTACAACGTTCGAGACGTTAATCACTGTATTTTTTGGGACGAGACGTCTGAATCCATCAACACATTGCGGGGCGTATTCGTCTTGCCCAAAAGAGCAACACTCGCCTCGGCAATTTTTCTTTCCACTTTCAGTTTGTAATTTTTGTTTTCTATTTTTAGTTCCAACTTGTAAGAACTGAACCATAAACTCTAGTTTGTAGGATAGAAACACTCCAGTTTGTAACATTGCATTTCAATGAGACTCACCTTTACAATGGTACTGGAATTGCTTTTGAAAATTTTCATTGCTAAATAAAAGATTTTATTAACACTAAGCAACAATGACGAGACATGTGCCGGGCCAAGTGTACACATTCGACACAAGCTACCCAGCCAACGACCTAAATACATAATGCAATTACAAGATTTTATTAGGACTAAGCAACAATGACGAGACATGTGCCGGGCCAAGTGTACACATACGACACAAGCTANAAACGACAGAGGACTCAACATTTTCCAAATTTTGATAATGATCATGAAGCTCCTCAGCAACGATGGTAGCAAAAGCAGGCAAATCCAAGTCCCTTGTGGTGGCAGGCCCCGTGCACGGCCTTCTCCCATTTCCTGCATTGCTTGTCACAGTTTTTAGAGATCCCACAGAAGCCCGTCCAAGTCAGGCTCATCTTCGAGCATAGCTTGCTACCACCTTCCACCATTGGCACCCCTGTTATAATTAAAAGGGAATATTAAATGATTCGATGAAATTGGCAATCGTTGACCATCTATATATAAATTAAGCAATTGGATTCAAGATGTTTATAGTAAAGTCAAGACTAATAAGTAAATAAGGCAATTTTGAAAATCATGTATTTATGATTGAATCATCTCTTCATCTCCATGCCTCTAAAATTTTTCATGGTCTATCAGTATAAATAGATGTCTGTGTTAGTTTCTAGTCAAGAAGTGAGTAAATTTAGAAGAATATTTTGTATAATAAAAGTAAAGTAAGAAAATATGGTGTAAAGAGTGCTTTGGAAAATTTGAAACAAAAATATTATAAATTAATGAATTCATCCTTCGAACCTGCCATAGCTTCTATATCAAACAAGTAATACGTTCCGGTGGGTATGTTACAGGATTACTAAATTAGTAAATTTTGGACTTGTGTGTGCGAGTGATGAAGAGAGAGAACATGGTTATGAATTACTATTTACCATATGATGCTATGAGAAGAAAGCTGATCAAGAGAGCAAAGAGCTTGCACAAGCGAACTTGGGATTTTGCCATTCTTATGTGTTTGTTTTATGCGAGCAATATATAGCTTTCGTTTTTCAAGTTTTTGTTTGGAAAGAAGCAAATGGGGGTTGTATTTATAGACATAGTCCCCCGACCCTCAACGGTAGGTACGAAATTTCCGCTTTCAACATTGACATTGATGAAGTATATTCATTTAAAAAAAAAGGAAAGAAAAGAAATGAACCACATTAAAAAAATAGTTAAAATAGGAGTAATTGTGTTTCAACGAAACTAGTACAGAGCCCGTGCGATGCACGGGATGCACAATTTTAAGGCTATTTATCCAGACTTATAATTATATGCATGAATACAGAAAAATGTACGAGACACGGGATATATTTATTTGAGGAATACTATATTATAAGATGCAATATTCTATAAAAGTTTTATAATACGCAGGAAAATTGTACAATAAGATAGTATTCGACAAACAAACAATCATATATTATTAAAGACCTCCTTGTACACAACATTATGAGTTTGATTTTATATACAATAATAATAAGATTTTTTGTAAAAAGATAAGAAGGAATTTTCAATCTACACAAACTTTAAACATTAATTGTGGTTATTTAAATCAACGGCTATATAGACAACTAAACCCTTCAATTTAGGCTTGACATCTAATTTATTTATGGGTGACGTAAAATAAAGATTTAATTTTGACCCATTAAATCTTTATTCATAGGCTTGACATATAAAACTGATTTGATGGGATTTTCTTAACTAAACCGATGTTATGGGATAAAACAAATCTATACGTACCTTTGACTTTTCGAGCAAAGGTAAAAAAATCGGTTCTGATTTTTATCCCATAACAAATCTTTAATGTCAAGCCTATAAATACCAAAACAAATTTGTAATTAATATCATTCTATTTCCAGAAAGCATTAATTACCTTTGACTTTTCTTCCTACTATTTCTAATAAATAGGATGACTTTTTATATAAGTATAGATTTCATATAATGCAAAGACTGAGATCATAAAAAAGAATCCTAAAAACTGAAACAATATATTTGCATAATTTAAGGCCATTAAAAAATCGATCTCTAAATCAAATTTGATTTTCAGAATATGTTTTTTCATTTCGAATTCCATACAAAATGGAATTCTTTCTAACCAATAGATGTCATAGCAAATATTAACTCTTAACTATTAGACTATTAGTAAATACCGAGCAAATTGTGTACTGATTTTAGAAAGTTAAAATGATTCATGTTAGGTAATTTTACATTTTATGCATGTTGAACGGTGGGTTTTAAATATTGTTTCATAGAATGTAAAAGTGTATTATATTATTTTTATGAGATGTTGAATTTGAAAATTAATAGAATTCTTCTTCATATGAATTTTAAATGTAACAATATTCTTTGGTATACACTACTAATAAAATCTATATTTAAAGTTTATATTTTTTTTACCAGAAAAAATTCCTTAATTTAAGGAATCATATATCTTCAATCAGTCCACATCTATATACATTCTTCACAATTTTAAATCTTGAATTTGATGAGAATTCGTATCTATGAGTGCAAAATATGGTTTAACAAATTAATTTTTTATTATTATTCTAGCTATACTTCTTTATACAATTTTTTGTGAAAATACAAAAGTAAATTCTTAATTTTAAATCAGCCGTACAATAAAGAGTACAAATTTGTTGAAATTACAAAAGTAGTTTTTTTACTTTTAAACAGACGTAAATTTACATCAATCATAAAAAAGTAATATTTGCTTACCATTTAAGGACAACATTTAATGCTGCTCTATTTTAGGAGACATTAAATGTATTTGGCGGGAAAAACTTGCTAAAAGTGTTAAATGGTTAATCTTTTAATATAATGATAGATTTTTGTTTAAACTTGTGCGCATATACAAAAAAATACAAATGAAATTATGTCATATTCAAATCATAAATTAGATAACAAGTATATAATATTTTATAAATTTTAGCATTAATTGGTAAAAATGAACGACATAAACAAGTTATGTAATTTACATATTAATTTTTATTTGATTACAATAATGTAAATTTTGCAATCGTGATTGATTATAACTAATTCATTAGATAAAATAATACTGAAATTATTATTATAGAATTTTTTTATGTAACTTTATAGAGTTTTGTTATGCCATAAAAAAGTATTGAACTATTTTTAATAAATATAAACTTGCTTAATGAGTTCGTTAAAAAAAATAAAGAAAATCATAATTTTAAATAAATATTTTGAAAAAAAAATTTTGAATATAATATTGACTTTATAATTAGTTAGTAGTAATCTATACTTATATAATAAGAATTAACATTTATCAAAATTAGTAACTTAATTAATGGTCAAAGTCAGTTTTGCATTTATTACTTTCCAAAATCGGTAACTCTTATGTCCATCTCACACGCTCAGCATTTATGTCCTTTTCACATGCCTTTTAAACTCATTAATTATACCGATTTAATTTTCATGAAATAACCCCAATTCACACGCCTTAGCCCACGCCTGCGTCCTATGGTAACGAAATAATCCCATTTCACACGAGCATCCTTATCACATATTTTTTTTATGGTAACCCTTTTAAACATATTTTTTTAACGATAAATTGAAGAAAAAAAATCGTATTATAAAGAGAAGATATCTGGGGTAATTTTAAGATTCAAAAACAAAATCTATACTTATATTAAAGAGGGTACTATTTACTAAATTAAGTAGCCAGAAAAGTCAACAGCATTTATTGAATTACTATTTTCGTATTATACTATATAAAAGGATATTCTATTTACTACATTTACTATCCAGAAAAGTCAACTGCATTAAATGTCATTACTATTTTGGTATTATAATATTTTATTTATTTAATTGATTTATTTATTTGTTTTATTTTAAAAAGGTAAGTATAATAAAAAGATTTTAATAATAAAAAAATCAAATACCAAATAAAAATGTACACTTTGACTTATTTGATTATATTTGGTATTTGATTATACCAAATATATTTCTATTTAGTATATACATTAAATACTTACTAAAGTATTTATTTGTCAAAGTTAAGTATAGATTTGTTTATATTATCAAATCATAAAAAAATATTAAATTCATATTGTAAAAAAAAAGATCATATAATTTTATAACAATTCTACTACACTATTTAACAATATTCCTTTTTTATTATATAATAAAATAATAATTAAATATTATATGGTGAACAACAATAAGTAAAACTGTTACTTTCTCTTATATCAAGGGATAAATTTATATGCTAAAATTAAATTTTTATTAGTATAAATGTTTTAGTGAGATAATATATTAATTATTTTACAAGCTAGCCCTAACATGCTCATATTTAATGTTTTAAAAGATGTAGAAAAAAAACTTATAATAACTCTATTGTTTTTTAGACTTAAACGTTGATTAAAAGAGGTAAAAATTCCTAATTTTTTAGACTTAAACGTTGATTAACACCATAGATTGAGAGTTTATATTTAGTAAAATTCCTAATTGTAATAAAAAAATTAATTTTTAATATATTTTAGAATATCTTTAAATTCATTATAAAAAAAAAAAATAAAAACTACAATGAAAAAAGCAAGTCAGCTATATATCGATTTGTTGTACTCCTCAAATCACATTCACAATTTGGCTACAAGGAAAGGAAACTCATTGATTAAAATATTATTTTGTCAGTAGTCTTAATGTACAAGAGACTTTAAGACTCCACTTGAATATTATAAAACTTTTATTGAACATTGTACAATTTCTTGCGTATTATAACTTTTATTAAATATTGCATCTTATAATATAATATTCTCCAAATAAATATATCTCGTTCTTCGCACGGGTCACATACTATATATATCATGTACATTTTTCTTTATTCATGTATATAATTATAAGCCTGAATAAATAGTCTTAAAATTATGCACTCCGTGCATCGCACGGGCTCTGTACTAGTCATTACTTAATAAAATAAATAAAAAAATATAATTACTTAATTATGCAAAATGTAACAGAAAGAATGGGAAAAAGAAAATAGTTGTCATAAGTTTTTTCCATATATATATATATATATATATATATATATATATATGTATAGGGGTTGGACGAAATGAGGATACTCTTTAAAATGAGTACGTAAGACAAAATCCTAGCCGTAGATTTTGTCTAGATAAATGACTCATATTCATCAATTGGAACACACACTAATTATATTATAAATAATATTAATTATTAAATTTAAATTAAAAATATAATAAATAAAGTAATTAACAAACAATGATCGGCGGCCGGCGCCAGCAGCCAGCGGCCAGCGGCCATTGACCGGCGACCGGCGGTTGTTAAGCGGTCAATGCCGGTTATCATCTCGTCACCTCACGAACTGATCGAAAACATGTGTCGTTCGACTTTCGGGGCCACTGCAGCCGACGAGAACAATCTGGCTGATACTGGCAGTAGGCTCGCCAGAGCAGGAGACAATATTCCCGGAACCCTACCTAACTCCACCACACGCTGTCCTACAGCAGATCTCCCACCAAATCGCCATGGCTTCTCTCGCTGACGACAATTTCCCTCCCCATAGAAGGGTTGGTTCTCTCGATCAACGCCATCCTGGCCGTCAGAGAAAGGTTCAATTTAGCTAAGATTCAGGCCGAAGATTGAGGTATGAGATGCGCAGAGGGTCTGACATGAGGGGACGGTCGAAGAGTCAGGCCGGGATCTATGGCAAGTATAGAGAGCCCTTTAAGATAGATGCCACGAGAGCGAGCTGCTTTGAGTTGTAGGCGAGTGAATCTATCATACAACACTATATTCCATCTGCAACCATAAGAACCATTTCAATTTTTTTACACGTTTTCAATGAATTTTGAGGGGCGAAGCCTAGACGAGCTCTTCTTAGGATGACCTACAACACAAGTGGCTATGGTACTCCCATCTCGCACCTTTCTTATGCGGATGACATCATTATATTCACTCGTTCAGATAATGATTGACTGGTCGAGCTTATGCACCTTCTAAAGACTATGGCTTGGTCATCGGTCAGCTTGTTAGCGTGCAAAAGAGCATCTTCATCCTCTCCCCTCCCATTGTGGATCGGTGGGTGTAGTGGGTCCACGAGCACACAGGTTTCGAATGCGGACACCTCCCCATCACCTATCTTAATGCCCCTCTATACAAGGGTCATCTAAAGAATGCGCTCTTTGTAGATGTCAGGCAGAGGATGATTGACCAGATCTCCGGCTGGTTGCATAGACATCTTTCTTTTGGTGGTCGGCTTGCGCTGATCAAGGGTACCCTCAGCTCCCTTCCACTTCATCTTCTTATGGTCCTCGATCCCCCTCAATCCACTCTCCGTGAGTTATAGAAGATCATGGCTCGTTATTTCTGAGCGCATGGGGAAGACTCTAGGAGGGGGAGACAGGTCCACTAGGTGAAGTGGGATTCCATTTGCCCGCCTTTTTCCAAAGGTGGCCTAGGAATTCACCATTTATCGGATGTAGTCACTACATTCTCTTATAAGATATGATGGCTCTTCAGCGAGGAAAAGTCTCTTTGGGGTCAATACCTTCGCGGGAAGTACTACTCTAGTGGTGCATGTCATCCCTGTAGGGTGACAATCACCACTCATGATAGTAGACAGTGGAGGCGGCTCACCAGAATAGTAGGCGTGCCCAGAAGCACATCTTCTGGACGCTTGGTGAGGGGGATGTTAGCTTTTGGGATGAGTGGTGGTTTGGTGAGTGTACGTTTTCGAGCACTAGACATGTCACTCACTCTCATTCTCTGCGGGTGAAGAGCCTGTGGTCCGAGGGGGCTTTGGACAGGGATATGTTAGAGAGGATGTGGGGTACTTAAGCAGATTTTTGTGACCAGTCAAATCCAACAGATTCCTATCTTTAAGGATGGTTTGGATGGTATGAGGTGGAGACTTACACCTTCGATGCATTTTCTACGACCTTGGCTTAGAGGGATGTTCGGCTGGGTGACCGGCCTAACCATCTCTTCGGGGCCGTTTGGACAGACCTGCTTACCCCGACCATCTCTGTCTTCCTTTCGTGTTTCCTTTTGCGCCGAATTTCGATCAACACTGTGATGCAGACGAGGGGGTTTTCCTTTTCGTGGTGTTACTGCTTTGCTGAGATGGACATTTGTCTATTGAGACTTTTTCCATTTGTTTTTAGAGAGTGAGGTTGCGAGGAGAACAAGGTAGCATATTGTCACGTATACTCATATACCCCTTCTTGCTACAGACAAATTTTTCGAGTTTTTAAGTTTTTTCTCACAGCGCACACACTTTAGACACGTGGGCTTCTTCATTCATTGTCTGATCATGTGGTCCATCTGGAGAGAAAGGAATATTGCGAAGTATAGGGATATTACTTTTATGTGCTCTCACATTGTTTTGCATGTTGATAGACATGTCTCTCTGCTCACAGCTCTAGGCAGACTCACACCTAGAGACTGGACAAGCTGCACGCCGTCCCGCTGCTTCGTACCATCTCCGCTGCCGCCTGTACAACACCCACGCCCCAGAGCCGTTGTTTGGCTTGGACCCGAGGACCCTTGGGTTAAGCTAAACACCGACGGGTCTTTCGACCGACTTACCGAAGCCGCTGGAGGTGGGAGCCTGATTAGGGATCACAGCGGAGCTCTCATTACCGCCTTTCATGCCTTCTCGAGTTACGATGCGGAGGTTCAGACGCTTCAGATCGGTCTTCAGATTGCAGCCTCTATCTCCTATCATATTTGGATAGTGCTGGAAGCTGCCGCTGTCACCATCCTCTTGACGTCAGGCCACCAGGGCCCGTGGCAAATTCAGCGCCCGCTACTAGATCTCGTCCATCTTCCGCGAGGGGAACAGGCCCGCTGATTTCCTCGCTTGCATCGGTGCCTCCATTCCCTAGAGGTGCAGTTTTTATCCAGACGACGCTCCTCTCCGACTCCATACTCTTGTGCGGATGGACCAGATGGGCTATCGATCGTTCAAATTTGGGTAGTCGTTTTGTATTTTTTTGTGCTTTAGCCCACTCGTGGTGCAGACTAATCGCCTGGGCTCCAGTCGGCCCAGGCTCAAATTTTTCCGCTTTGGTTGTTGTCTTTTCCTTGGTTGTTTCTATTGTTGTTTTTGTTTGCTATTTGGACGTGTAGACTAATGATTTTTCAGCCCAATTAAGGCCCTGACTATATACAATTTGGAGGTCCGACCTTAATCCCCTATCCTTCCGTAGTGTTTTTTCTTGGAAAAAAAAATAAAACTTATTCTTATTCAAAACCCTTTTCTACTTCATCATGAGAGATAACATTTAGACATTAGTATTATGATCAAGTTCAACTTCATTGCCTAGATCACTGAAATCCCTTAATGAAACTTGAATATCATCTTCACAAGAAACTTCTATAATCCCTTAATAACAGATCATTAATCAGTGATTTGCTGGCTACATTAGCGCGGACAATTAGCATAACTTACGGCTTGATCTGTGGTATCGGAGAATCAATTATTTCTTTAAATTTCTTATTATACTTCTGCATTAATTTTGCACCAAAGTTGGCACATAATCTGCTTAAGATCAAATTTCACATGGCACCGTTGTATCAATAATACTACCTGTGCATATAACATAGGCTGACCAGTTCTGGAGCATTTACTTATACTCTCTCACATTTTGAGCCCCTAAAGTGTTTTCAAAGGTTTATAGCCGAAAAAAAAAACAAACAAACATCAACACCATATTACATTTACATTATATTACATTTTGAATATGATTGGAAAAAATCATAAGTTAGCTTTTACATTATTTGATTAATTTATAAGGTTGTTATATGCAAATAAGCTTGATTTAGTAAAATGATCCTTTTTTTTAAAAAAAAAAAATTGAGATTATGAAGTTCCTTGAGTAGTGTTTTAAATAAGTCATTTGAGCTGAATTATTAATTAATTTTAACCACCAGCCATAAGTTATCAGTTAACTTATAAGCTATCAGCTAGCTTATCAATTACATTTACCAAATATAACCTTATTTACACAATTTATTCACAGGACATGCTAAGTCTGATTTTGCACTATTCATTAGGTACATCCGATTTCCTATATTTCTCCATGAGTATATTAATTGAGTTATTGGTTGAATTATATTAATTATCAATTTAAACTAAGATCAAGAGGTGTCCTAAAAGTGATGTCATAGGCTTTTTTTGAGTACTAGTAAAGTGCACGTGCATCGCACGTGGTGGCGAATATTTTTTGTTGATTAAGTTTAGTAAAATAAATTAATTAATTTATTAAACATATCATTGCAAGAGCAAAATAAAATGTAGAACAAATGAAGTCCTAATGTATTTGTTTTTTCAAAAATAACATAACGACGTACTAATATAAACAGAATAAAATAACATATTACAACCCCAACAAAAATATATGCAAAATGAGTCAATAATTTTTTTTTAAGAAACGACACTAAATATTAAAATAAAGACATAATTTATAATATAAATGCATTAGTTCTTTTAATTATTTATGTTTGATGATCAAGAGTGATTGTCTTTTATTTTAGTTTTGAGACGTTCTCATAAAAAAACATACGTATCCATTCGAGTTCTATACATCAATAGGCAAATTCTTCTTAATTCTTTTTTTTTTTCCCAAAACGACAGAGATAACTATATTAATAAAAACGAACACCGTTCGAATACAAACCAAACAAACAGCTAAAATACAAACTGAGAGACTCACCAAAGGTGGTCTAAAGCCGCAACTAGAACCAAAACAACTACACTCGGAGAACTAACCAACTAACCAAAGATCGAAGGAAAACAACTCGGACCACTGCTAACAAAATAGCCTAGCCATGAGAAAAATTCCCCAAATCATAACTAAAAAACCAAAATACAAAGAACTAGAAAAAACCAAATAAAAAGGATCTAAACAGCAGCATCCGAAGCAGCCGAGAATGATAGCCAATCCGAAAGAGCTAGCTTGACAATCACCTGTTCTGGAAGCATAATCCTTTGAAAAATCCAGATGTTCCTGGCCTTCCATAGCCACCAGAGCATATAGGTTGTAAGTTGAATACGCGCTTCAGATACTTCAGAGTTGTCCAGCGAACATATTTGAAACCACCAATCAGGAAAAAATCCTGTTCTATCTCGAAGGCCATCCCATTGCACTGGACTTATCTCCCAACACCTCTTAGCTCTAGAGCAATTGAAGAAAATGTGTTCAGAATCTTCCTGCAGCTCCCCACAGACTGAGCAGTTAAAATCCATCTGAACCCCTCGATGTATAAGGTTGACAGCATTAGGTAGAGTTTGAGACAAACATTTCCACAGAAAAAATTTCAGTTTCCCTGCCACTTTCAATTTCCAGAACCTGAATTTCACTCCCTTATTTACAGCAGCAGCATTGCTGCTTTCAGGCAAGTCAGCTTGCAAGAGTTTCAGATTTGACAAGTACTTATAGGTACTGGACACAGTAAAATAACCCTTCTTTTCTAACCCCCAATAAAGCCGGTCACTTCTAGCAGCATTCAGAGAGGAAATTCTCAATATAGCATTACAGTCATCAACATCAAAAACTTGCCTAATAAGCCACTCATTCCATCTGCTACTGTCATCATGCATCAAATCTTTGACCCAAATAAGGTGGTCTCTAGCAATAGGGATTAATACAGGAGCTGGTTTTGATAAATGGGGCACCCAGTTAAAATCAACAATTTTTGTACTTAACCCATTTCTCACTTCAATTCTCATACAATGTGCAAAAATTGGAAGAACATCCATCCAGCTATTCCACATCCAAGAGCCCCCTTGAACCTTTTTTGCATGAACAATAGAGGATTGAGGAAAATACCTGTCCTTGAGAAGCCTGCTCACAAGAAGATCTGGATTTGAAGCCACTCGCCATAGTTGCTTGCAGATTAATGCTTTGTTGAACAGAAGCAAATCATGGAAGCCAAGACCACCTTGCAGCTTAGGTAAGGACAGGCTGCTCCATTTCTTCCAGTGTATACCCTGAGCTTGATCAGACCCCTTTCTCCACCAGAACTGAGCACAAAGCTTTGTTATTTCAGAGCAAAGAGTAGAGGGCAGCTTAAAACAAGACATTGTAAAGGTTGGAAGAGCTTGTATGACAGACTTTAATAAGACTTCTTTGCCAGCATGGCTAAGGAGTTTTGATTGCCAACTGAGCAGTCTACTCTTCACTGATTCAATGAGATAAGCAAAAATCTCCTTTTTTGATCTACCTATACCCAAAGGCAAGCCCAAATACCTTGTTGACCTGTGAGAGGCAATCCCATTCATGACTGAGCAAATAGAAGTCTGCAAATGCTGTGGAGTATTCTTGCTGAAAAAAATGGCTGATTTTTGTAAGTTCACTGCTTGACCAGTAAAAAGTCTATATTGCTCCAAAAGATTCAGCAGTATCTCAGCCTGATCAGTACCAGCTTTACAAAAGATCAAGGAGTCATCAGCAAATAAAAGATGAGAAAGTAATGGGCCATTTCTGGATATTTTCATCCCTTTCAACTGTCCACTGCTTATAGAATGCAACAATAAGGCAGAAAGTAACTCAGCCACAATAATAAACAGGTAAGGGGAGAGAGGGTCCCCTTGCCTAATACCTCTGGTGGGAGTGACATATCCACTTAGAGAGCCATTAATTTTGAAAGAGAAAGTGGCAGATGAAACACACATCATGACTAACTTGACAACATCCATGTGGAAACCCATCTTTAACATGATTTTCCTTAAACAGCTCCACTCAACTCGATCAAAAGCTTTAATAAGGTCCAGTTTAATAGCCATGAAAAAGTTTTTACCAGAAACATGTCTGTTGAGGAAGTGAAAAGCTTCCTGAGCAATGATTACATTATCAAGCAACTGTCTACCCTCAACAAATGCAGCTTGAAAACCACTTATGCATTGAGATAAGCAAACTTTAAGCCTCTGAGCTAGAATTTTAGAGATAAGTTTGTAAACCACACTGCAAAGACTGATGGGTCTGAAGTGACCCATATTTTCAGGATTTTGGTGCTTGGGAATGAGTGAAATGATTGAGTGGTTCCAGTACTTGAGTATCATACCTGTCTGAAAGAAGCTAAGGACAGCTGCTATGAGATCTGCTTTGATTGTGCTCCAGAAATGTTGATAGAATGCTGCAGTCATCCCATCTTCCCCAGGAGATTTGTCAGGGTGAAAGCTGAAGAGTGAGGTGTGAACTTCTGCTTCTTCTACAGGCTTGAGTAGGGCTTGATTCATGTCATCAGTAATTGAGGTAGGAATAAGAGGCAGCAAAGTGTCACCCCCTAAGCATCCTTCAGAGGAGAAAAGGTTGTGATAGAATTCAGCTATATGCCTCTCAATCTCCTTCTGAGTTGTGAATGTGCTGCCTTGAGGTGAAGTTATTCTAGTTATTGCATTACTCCTCCTTCTTTGCAGTGTTAGAGCATGAAAAAACCTGGTATTAGCATCACCATCTTTAAGCCATTTGGATTTAGCTTTTTGTTGCCAAAATAGTTCCTCCTGCTTGTGAGCTGAGTTGAGATTCCTCCTTGTAGCCTCCCAGTCTTCCCAATCAATGCTTGATTTGTCTACATTTAGGCTTTCCAGCTTCTGAGTAAGAACTGCAATCTCCTCTTGTCTTTGAGAATGGAACCCAGAACTCCACCTAAGAAGTGCAATCCTTGTCATTTTAATTTTCTCCTTCAACTGATAGAAGGGAGTTCCCTGTACCACTGTAGACCAAGCTTTCTTAACCACCACATCACAGCCTTCCATGCTTAACCACCTCTTGTCAAAATGGAACATGGTTTTCCTCTTTTCTCTAGGTAAACCCTGATTTAGCAATAGAGCAGTGTGATCAGAGGCACTCCTTAATTTGTTCAGGATAGAGGCATTTGGGTGATTCTGATTCCACTCCAGAGAAGCAAAGGCTCTGTCAAGCTTTTCTTCTACCAAGTCAGGGGCAGCTCGGTTGTTACACCATGTGAACTGTGGTCCCTCCATTCTTATCTCCTCCATTGCCATGCCATTCACAAAGCTACCAAATCCTGCAAAAGAGCCTTGAGTTCTTGGAATACCACCAGCTTTGTCAGAGTTGGAAAGAATGTCATTCCAATCCCCTATTACAAACCAATTGTTCCCCCAAGAGCCTTTATCTCTCAATAAAATCTCCCATTGACTTGTTCTGACAGCTCTGATTGGACTCATATAGACAAACACACCCCATTGTACTGGTGCAGGATGATTGACAAATTGGACAGCTATGTAGAAATCTTTTAACACCACTTGCTGAATACCCACATGATCTTTCCAAAAAAGGGCCAAACCACCACTTAGACCAGAAGGATCAATGGTGGTGAATCGATCCTTAAAACCTAATTTTTTACTAACTGTACAAACAAAAGCTTTAGTTTTTTTTGTTTCAGAAAGGAATAGAAAATTGGGGTGATGAGTTTTTATCAACTCTCTGATTTGGGAAATTGTAGAGGGCCCACCCAACCCTCTACAATTCCACACCATGGCTAACATTGACCACTTGGGTGCCACTCAAGGCTGGCAGCCCCCACCTTATCAGAAATAATGATTTGTTTGGAGAAGTCACCTTGTTTCTGCTGCTTTGAATCTTTTGAGGATGCTGGTAGCTCACTCTCTGTTGAGGCCCTCTTAGAACCCGAGATGTTGTCAATAACAATAGGTGTATGTGTGACTGGCTCCCTTTGAAGTCTACCTGTCTTGGTCCCAATTCTTTTCCAGGTTTTGGCTGGACCCGTTATGGTGAGCACCTTCTCGTTCTTTTGTGTGGTCTGATCAGCTTCCCCTGGGGTATACAATTCCATCTGCTGTCCAGCATCTTGGATTGCTACATTGAGGTTGTCAGAAGGCCCAGTCTCTGGAGCTTGAGTTTTAGAAGAGGATGAGATGGAAGTAGCTGGGATCAAATGGTTTGGTGAGAGGTGATTATCCTGGTGATCAGTGGCTGCCATTGTCTGTTTCTGAGTCTCAGAGCTTAAAGGAATGATTTGGTGGTTGCCTGACTCAGGTTGACTGGTAGATGCTTTGTGAGAGTGTCTCGGTTCTGAGTGGGATGGTGAAGCTGGTGGGGAATTTCTATTGCCTGAGTGTCCTCCTGCCCATCTCATGTTATCTGGTGCCTTTAACCAATCACCATATTGGCCATCCTTGAGAGTCTTGTTTTTAATGTCTTGCAACCTTCGTTGACAGCTTCTATCTAAATGACCGATCTTTCCGCAGTAATGACAAAGATTCATAAGTTTCTCATATTTAAACCCAACACTGACTATTTCGTCCCCCAATCTGATATGAGCTATTCTAGGAATAGGTTCATCTAGATCAAGGGTCACCAGAAGGCGCAGTAATTTGCCCCCATGGCTGCCAGCGTTAGCTATAAGCACATTATTAACCTCTTTGAAGGTTCTGCCAATTTTCAGTCCAACTTCAGCACTCATCCAATTCAGAGGGAGATTAGTAACTTGAGCCCAAAGATTGATCTCCTGGAAGCTTTTATGTTTGCTATTCAAATTGGCAGTCCACTCCCTCAGAATTATATATTGGTTCTCAAAACTCCAATTCGAACCTCCGGCAACTCGTTCTTTATCCTCTTTACTTTGGAAGATGAACTGGAAGTAATTGGGACTGAGTTCCTTTACCTCCATTGGCTGATTGAGTCTCCATATTTGTGTCATCGCTCGCTTAACTCCAAACCATCCAGCTATCCTATCTCCAATTATTTTCCCGAATAAACTCCGCTGGCATTCATCATCGCTCAACCGAATATCCTCTTGTGCTATATCAATTACATTAACCTCCCTCTCAGATAGGGAAAAGTCGCCCAACCGTTCAGATATATCCTCGTCCGGGCTAAATCTAGTCTGCCCCGCCATTCCGAACCCTAATCAAATACGATTTCTGGATTAACCAGAATGAAATGCGATGAGCAACTGACGAGTGATGGTAAAACTGAAATGGAAATGGAAGAAAAAAGATCGAAAAACTTTGAAGCTCTCAACGAGAGAATCGCAAGCTCTCAACGAGAGAATCTTTTTTGTAAAAATCTAATTCAAATTCTTCTTAATTCATTAGGCAAAAAATCTAATTTATTCAAACAATGCAAAATATTTTGTCTAAACATATAGTCAAACTCTATGATTATGATCTTTATAAGGTATTGTTAATAACAGTTAATCATGAATATCTCAGTGAAATAATCAACCGTGTCATTAAAATTGTTGATATATTTTTTTTAAACTACTTCATTATTCTCTCTCCATATAGACAAATTGACACCTCCCACATGGAGGCATCGCCCCACGGGGTGAGAATGAGTTTCATTTCTAAATAAAAGTTGACCTTTTAAAATCTTGGTTACATATACTTCTCCCGAGACGCTAAATTATTATTTTTTTTAAATCATCACACATTACATGAAAACTAAATTATTTTTTTGAAATCATCATACATTCCATGAAAGTGTATACTCTAGAGTAATTGCACATATGTTCGAGCACAATACACCAATGGGAATTGTAAATATTTCTATCAAAATATGATAACTTCATTAAAAAATTCAATAACATTTTGATCATGCCCCGACATTTCCTTTTCAATGTTATTTATTTAGTAGATAGACGAACTATATAATATGTTGTTTGCAAATCATTGAGCATCTTGGTTGTTCCAATGATGTTAGACGCTTTTATTATCCAAATTTTTGCATCAATCATAATGTTTCGAAGATTTATGATAAATATCTTTTCTTGATTCTTTAACAATGAAAAAAAACAATGAAATAATATTGAGAAACATATCCTTTGTTAAAATATTAGAGAGGAGAAAAATTAAATTTCTATTATATTATAAAACGTTTCACCATCTGTGAACTTTATTATCACAAAGTCATTATAAAAATAAACATTATGTATTACAAAGTTTTAATTTTTTTAATTATGTAAAAATTCAAAATTTATAATATAGAATCAATATTTATGAGAATTTAAACGCCAGTAATAAAAAATGTAGTAAATAGAAAAGGCTTTTGTTTCTAGATGTTGATATTCATATTTCTCTAAAACAAATTGAACTTCTTTTTCCTCATTCCCTTACTATTGTTTTATTTGTTTCTTATTGTATTCACAAATAATATTTTTTTTGTTAAAAGAATTAGAGCATATTTATATGAATTGTTTAATTTTTTTACGCATTTTATATAATCATGTTGTTATCAAAGTATCTTATTTATTCGGCTACAACTATAATCACATAAGATAAAATATAATTTAATATTACTTATTTATTTATTTATAATAATATATATTTGATAAAAATGTACTTTTATACTGTTTATAAGATTAAAAAGTTTACAATTTCTTTTTTCAATGTTTGATGAAACATTATGTAACTAACTCATTTTCATATTATATTTATTAAAAGTATATGTTACAACTATTATGGTGTTCCCTTTTAAGAAGTATTGAATAATAGTTTAGCATACTACTCATTTATTTCTCTTTTTAGTTCACATAATTAAAATTGACAATAGTTGTAAGTTTACATTTATTTTTTTTCCTTTTTTGTAGTATAAATATTTCAAATCTATGTAAGAAAATATACCACACGTATATCTTATGTTATTTTATACTTAATAATATTTATTTAACATGGAATTATAATCTATTTTATGAGATGCTTTTAGGTCTATTTATTATTTTAATATATTTATTTATATATATGTATATTATTTTATATCGTTAGAAATAATTATAATATTTTTATTTTATTTACAATAGACTGTCAAATCAAACACCATTGGAAAGAAATGGTGTGATATATTACATATAAAAGGATAACAAATAAAAAAATGTTAAGTATTTCGAAAGTGAAAATTTTAATGTTAGAAAGTAATGAAATATTTAACTAAAAAATTAATACTAATATCCCTATTTTGAATGAAAAAAAATTATGTACTTAAAAGTTCTAGTTCAAATAGATGTGCATCTTAGGTGTGTTTTATATTTCTCATTAATCAGCTCCAATTGATGGATGACATTAATGAATTTTATTACTTTTTTTTTTGGATTGAATGCGAACTATAAGCTTGAGCATTGTAAAGTTTAATTTTTTATTACATAGAACATCGTTCTTAACTCTTGTTTAGTTATTATAATACTAGTAAAATAGGTAAGAACATTTAACCTAGATGTATCTTGTTTGTTTTGAAAAAATTACTAATTATAATAAAGTAAATTATAATTACATTATATATGTTATATATTCAATCATTATCAACAATTTTCATAATAATTAATTGCACACTTGAAAAAAAAATTAATTGCACACAATAGTATATATAACGCAAATTTTTTTATTGATTTGGAGAAGTACCTTTGATACAAAAAAATGATGAAATTCCAACGATAATTTCGACAAAAATATATTACAATCGAATTTCAACGACAGTTCTAACGAATATGTAAATGTTATTCCTTTCATTTGAATTATTTCAATGAAAATTATAACAGAAATATTTTGTGGGAATCATGGACAAATCCATTTTTTTAACACGGTCGACACATGGCCACTTCCCAAAATATACAGCATAATGTATGTAACAAAAATTGTGGTAACATTTTTCATTATTTTAATCATACCCCTTATTCTAAAAGTAAAATTAAAAGAAAGAAAGATAAATAATGAATTAATTTGTGATTCAACCAAATGGAAAAAATAATCAAACAAACAAATAAATAACGTTTTATGTAGGATAAAAATTCAATTCAATAAATAAAAGGTGCAATTTCTAAATGTAAGAGTGTATTTTTCTTAATAAAGAAGTAGCTAAATGAATTGATCCACTTTTTTAGTTTGTTAGATTACTATACCAATGAATATTCGTTATGATTTTCAGTGGAATGTCTGACCATTGTATTTTTTATTGCAATATAGCAATTTTTTTAAAACTTAATTTCATGTAGTAGTTTTTGTTATTAATTAAAGTAATTACGATTTTATATTAAAATTATATTAAAACTAAATTATTTTTCAAAATATCAATTATATATCTTTTCAAAGATTTGTTGTATGGGTTGATTTTTTGGAGATATGAAAGAAGCATTTTGACAGATATGTGAAAGAAACAAATTCGTTAGGAATAATGGTATGAAAATGTTGAGGTTAATTTTTAGGAGATCTAGAATGTTTTGTTCGTGTATCCATATTTATTTAACTAAATATTAATTATTGATTAAAAATATAAGATATGATGAGTATTAGTGTATTACTAATTTACCATTAAAAATAAGTCAAAGTAAGGGTTTTTTAGGTAGTTCATTTGTTAATTAAAAATATAAAATCAGATGAATATTACAGTATTACTAGTTTGCCATTAAAAATATGTCAAAGTAAGGGTTTTTTAGGTAGATCATTATTTTTACAAAATCACTCTTCCTTTTATAATAATATAGATTTTCTCTAAATAGTGAGATTGTAACAAAATAATTGGATCATAGGTTCTGATAGTCCTTATTCCGAGAATTACACAAGCTAAACCCATATCTTTCATGTTGAATTTTTTTTCAATATCCTTAACGTTTCCATGAATACTTAGTGCTAATCCTCATGATCAACATACGTTAACATAGAGAGCAATAATTACAAATGTATTTATATACTTTTATCGTGAACACATTTATCAAATCAATTGATTTTAAATCTATTTTATAATATTACGTCATCAAATTTTCAATTGTCATTGTTTTAAAACTTGTTTCGGTCCGTACAATGATTTTATTAATTTTGTCACTTTCTTCTCTTGTTTCTCTACTACAAATCTTTCAGGTTGTTCCATACATACACATATTTCTTGTTCCCAGTTCATTGTTCAAAAATATCATTTTGACACCCATGCCTTGAATCTCAAGATTGTGCATATCAACAAAAAATATAAACACTCGAAATGATGCTATAAACGTAATGGCGAATAGGTATCAAATAAATCAGACCGTTCTTTTTGTTTGTCTTTGACAATCAAATGTACTTGAACTTTTGAATTGTCCCATCAACTTTATACTTCCTCTCTAGAATCCAAATGCACCCCAAAATTTACAACCTTGAGGAATTCAACAAACTCCCAATTTTGATTTCACATAATGGGACCTTTTTTTTAGAGAAAACCACACCGAAGAGTGGAAGTTTAAGGTATGATCCCAAACATGTTCATAATAAAGACCCCAATTGAGCTGAAAATGTCAACAGTGCACAAGGTACCAAACAAAAATAGAAAAAAAAAATCCATGGTTTAAAAAACCAGATTAGGCCGACCAGTTGGACCGGGAACCAGTCAGTTGAGTGGTTCAGTTTGCTGGAATGAACCGTTACCAGCGAATTGGTCAAAATCGTCAACGACCGGTTGAACCGGTCAAAACCAGTCAGAACCAGCCAAAAGTCGATCAAGTTGGATTGGTTTGAACTGAGTCATTTTTATTAAAATAAATTTGAATATATTTTAAAAAAATTAATATAAATAAAAAATCTATATTTAAATATAATGGATGCATATAAATTATTATTAGTTAGTGTAAGTGGTAAACGCAAAACACTCTGACCGACTGGAAATCGGCTTGCCTTCTTTCTCCTCGCCGGTAGAACGCCGCGTACTGCAAAGAACTCTCACACCGGAGGGGTTTTCCGGTGAAGAGCTTCCGATGTTTAAGTCAGTGTTTGTTCTACTCAACTCTCAAGAGTAAAAATGGATAAATCGTGTTAAACAAGAAAGGCTCGCCCCTATATATGTAGGGGTGAGATATCTGCCCTGGGAGCTGCCCGGATTTGATGAGCTGTCTGCCCAAAGATGCCCGGATCTGCCCGTCCGTACACACACAGTGTGCGTGTGTCAAGTTGAATTTCACTTTCAATCCAACGGTCATGTTGATTAACCCTTCACCTTTCCTTCTTCAACCACCTATAAATACCCACACTTAGGATTTTTCGGCTTTTTCCACCTTTGCAAATATTCAGAATCACTTGCGACCCCATCCTTACCGCGACAATGAGTAAGTCTTCTACACTATGTGCTTGTGTGTTTTTCCTTTGTTAATTTTCGATTTTTCGATTTTCCGTCTTTTCTTTTTCGAAATTTCATTCACGCCCTAGCCACAAAATCTTCCTCCTTTTTCTTCTTTGTTTTTCTTCGAAAACCCTAAAGGTCTTCCCTTTAACATCTATTTCCTTTGCTTTTCAGATTCTGCTACTTCCAGTGAGAACGATCATCATTCCGGCAAGGACATGTTTTCCCCCTCATCATCCCCACATCTCCGACCTATACCTCATTCTCCTTCTAATTCTATTGACGAGATATACGAGGCCGTTCCCCTCAACGTGCTCCGCCCTTCCGATTATTCCACACCTTCTCCTCCGCCCCAACCTCATAGTGTGATCGATGAATCACACGAAGATACTCTCGACCACATCCCTCTTAAACGCCGATCCCGACAGGCATTTGGTGCTTTCGATGACGCCGAAGCAGCCCTCGATGCTGTTGAAGCGGCTCGTGGGGCCAACGAGGACCGCGTTCCTCTTTTCCGCCGTTCTATCTTCTTTAAACTCCCATCTTCGAGTAATCCCAACGTGACCACTACCTCTAAATCCAAATCCAAACCCTCGCCCCCTGCCACTTCTTCCAAATCGGCCGCCAAGAAGAAATCGACCAAGGCCTCTTCCTACGGGAGGGGCCCCTCATCTCCCCTTGTAGCTGGGTGGTTGGAGTTCGACGATGTCGGCCATCCCTCTGGCTGGGGTCTCATTTCTCCCCGTTCCCATGATACTTACGACCATTCTCCCGAAAATAACTACACTTTTTTCGAGATCCAATTCAAACTCGGAATCCGCTTTCCCCTATGCCAAGACCTGCTCGATACCTGTGATTGGTTCGGCCTTCCCCTGAACCAACTTCCCCCAAATGCCATCAATTTTATTCCTACCTTCATTATCCTCTTTCATGTTCGCCTAGGTCGATTCGACCTAGGCTTTTTTCATTATTGCTATATGCCCTTAAAACAAGCTCAAAGGATTTACCTAAAGAGTCGCAACGGTGCCCACTTCATCTCGGACACTCCTTCCAATTGCCATAAATGGAAGCGAAAGTTCGTGTATGTCGAGCCCGACACCCCTGACACAAGGAACTCCCCTTTGAGCTCGAAAATCCTGAGCACGAGCCTCTTTTCAAGCAGTGTATTGCTGTGTGGAATTCTAAATCGATCACCTCCAAAACCCTCCTCGAGAATGATAACCTTCTACATTTTTGCGGCCTTCTCACCCACAAATATCTATCTCCTCCTACCCAAGAAGTCCTCGATTCTATTCGAATTGAGGACGATCCAAGTAATTTTTGTATAATGTGCTCGAATATTGTTGTGTTCAGTTTTGGATTTAAACAATTTATTGTGGTATTAACTTGTTTTTGTAATTCTTTTGTAGAGATGCCTATTGTCCCTGTTATGAAGAGGTATGTTCCTCTTACGAAAAAGTCTGCTCAAGCCTTCGGCTCACGACCATCCGATTGGACCACATCGCAGCCGGATCGCTCGGCCACAACAGAGCCCGACCATACGACCTCCTCCATGGAGGTCAAACCTCGCACTATGCCCATTCAAGAGCCGGTTATCGAGGAACAATCCTTACCTTCCTCGACCGACGTCCCAATCAGTGAGCACCCCGAGCACCCCGAACATCCGCAACCGACCTCTCCACCTGCTGGCTTGACCATTCCTGTGGTCGAAGTACATGCCTCCCCGAACCCCCATCTGGTCGAGCAGGCCCAGCTCAAGTGTCCTTTGGTCGAGGGGGATGAGGGGACCAATAAGTGTCCCCCCCTAGAGGAGACTGTTGTCGTTTCCGTTTCTGTACCTCCATCACTGACCAAGGTCTGCCAGGAAGAGCTGGTGTCCTACCTCCAGAACATTGTCCCTGCTGGCGATCTTAAAGACGACAGTTGGATTTGCAAAACCCGCGGGTATCGTCTTGCGCGGTGGTTGGCGAAGGTAACTTCCAAACTATTCTTAGTATTTTTCCTGTTTTATTACTCTTGCACGTTTTTTGTGTGTTAATTCCTTTTCCTTACGGCGAGCATAGGGATTGGTCGAGCTTGTTCCTTTGGTCGACCAGACTGTGACCAGTGCAGGCTACTCGATCCCCAAGCTCGAGAAAGGGATCTGTGTTCTGTAGAAGAAAGCGAACGAGCATACCGCTCGGTGCCACGAGCTTCGTGAGCAGCGGAGGGTCGAAGCATTGAAGGTGAAGGCCCTCGAGGGAGAGAAGTAGACCCTCGAGGAGGAGAAAATGGCTCTGGCGGACGCGCTCGAGGCTCAAAAAACTGCTCGATCACAGGACAAGGCGAAGTTCAGCAAGAAAAGAAACGCCTAACTGACCTTGGTGCTCTTCGTGGTCGCCAGATGGTGTGGTACACCAGGGTCGGGTAGCTCTTGCCCTATGAACATTGCGAGCAGGTGGTGGCCGAATTCATGTGGTCACTACTGCTTTTGAAGGAGGTGCAAGAGTTCGGAGCCGATTGTTTCCAGTTCGCCTTGCAAAAAGCGGGCGAGCAAATACTCGAGGATGAGTTCGAGGAGCTCGATGTGGAGGCTATCTAGCACGGCATGCCTAAGGTGCCCAGGAGCTTCCAAGGCAATCCTGACTTGTTGCTCGATCACGAGTGGTGGTCAGGTATCCTCGAGCGCACCTTAAATAGCAAAGATACTCTGAAGAAACATTTCATGCTGCCCGACGGTGTAACTCCTTCAACTTCCATGAGGCAGGCCATTTCCGAATCTATCCGACAAAGACCATTATCCGACATGGCTGAATCGACCTCTGGCTCAAGTCAACAGGTCGAGCAGCAGCCCGAGCCTACTCCAGAGCAAACTCCTCTCGATCCCAATGCCAACACCGAGTAAACCTCCTAAAATCCAAATGTGCCTGCTCCTTGAGCATTTTGTAATTTTACTCTTGCTGAAAAGATTGTACTCTTTTTATTTGAATGAATGAATGTTGTGCTTGTTGATGTTTGTTGGCTTCCTTTTTATCTTTCTGCTCATTTGCATGTTGTTGTATAGCTCTGTATATAGTCTTCTTTGTTTATGACCTTATTCTGTTTGAGTCATGTTGATCACATACTGATCCACGTCCTGGCTCATTGTCTTAGTCCTAATGGATTTTTCACCTTTGAACACATGCCCACCTTCAAAGGGGTAGTTGATACAAGCGACCATCCAGCCTCGTGGCCTTAATCATGATGGATTTAAACATCTTTGAACACATGCCCACCTTCAAAGAGGTGGTCGATACATGCAACCATCCAGCCTTTTGGCCTTTAATCATGATGAATTTTACTCCCATGAACACATGCCCACCTTCAATGAGGTGGTCGATACATACGACCATCCAGACTTTCGGCCTTAATCATGAGGGATTTTTCTTCAAGTAATCTGCAACTGGGGTTACTTCAAATATTCCAAGTAAAATAAATCGACATTCAAACAAGTTGTGGAGCTTGCAAATGCAGTTTCATTAATCAAAAGTGGGGAGGTCGATACTTCATTTTCGAAAATTTTTTAGAAAAGAAAAACTTTAAGAATAATATCTCTTCAATTACCCACATTCCATGACCTGGAGAGTGACCTTCCTTCAGCGTCTTTGTGCGAGTATGCTCCTCTGGCATGGACTTTTTCGACCAGGTATGGTCCTTCCCAATTCACTTCTAGCTTCCCGACATATTTCAGCACGTCGACTCTTTTCCGAACCAGGTCACCCACTTGGAATCTTCTGACTTTCACTTTCCTGTCGTGTGCTGCTCGCATCCACTGTTTGTATGCTTCGACCCTGATCGAAGCTCGTTTCCGAAGTTCTTCAATTGTGTCAAGAGCTGCCATCATCAGGTTTTCATTTTGCTCTTGATCATATGTGCTTGATCTCTGGGACTGGACCTCGACCACAACTGACAGTAGTACCTTCATGCCATAAACCAGACTGAATCGTGTTTCCTCTGTTGCCGACCTAGGCGTTGTTCGGTATGCCCAAAGTACTGAAGTAAGTTCATCGACCCATGCCCCCGACACCTTCTCCAGCCTCGTTTTGAGGCCGTTCAATATGATCCTGTTGGTCACCTCGACTTGCCCATTGGCTTGCGGATGAGCTACCGATGCAAAATGTTGCTCGATCTTCATGTCCTCACACCATACTAGAATCCTCTTGCCATTGAATTGCGTTCCATTGTCGGACACCAACACCTTTGGGACTCCATACCTGCAACAAATATTGTTATATAAAAATTGTATGACTTTCTCCTCCGTGATCTTGGCCAATGGTTCGGCCTCCACCCATTTTGTAAAATAGTCCATTGCCACGATCAAGAATTTTCTTTGCCTCATTCCTTGGGGCATTGGCCCCACCAGATCGACACCCCATTGCACAAATGGGATAGGAGCACTCATTGTCGTCATCGCCTCGGTTGGTTGATGGATAAATGGACCATGTTTTTGGCATTGCAAGCATTTCATCACCATCACCTTTGCGTCCTCCTTCATCGTCGACCAGAAATATCCCGCTCGCAAAATTTTAGCCACCAAGGAGCCCGCCTTGCTGTGATCACTACAACATCATTCATGAGTCTCTCTTAATACATAAAGACCTTCCTCCCGTGTAACACATTGCAAGTGGGGCCCTGCATATGACCTCTTATATAGCATCCCTCCATGCTCAAAAAATCTTCTCATCACTTTCACCCCTCGTTCTCTCAACTCCTTTACTATCGAGGCTCTCCAATCGTCGACCACTTCTATTTCTACCATTTTAGATAACAGATCTGCTCGACCATTCTCCTCTCGAGGTATCTGCACCAGCTCAAAAGAACTAAATTCTCCTTGCAACTTCTTCATCTCCTCTACATATCTCTGCATCTTCCTTTATCTCAAAGTCCTCCTGAAATGGGCCCACCACCAACTGAGAATCATAATGCACTTGGATCTTTCGAGCTCCTCCTGCTATGGCTAACTGCATCCCTTTAATGACTGCCTCATACTCAGCCTCGTTGTTTGATACTCGGTATCCCACCTTGACTTCGAACTCCAGGCTATCTCCTTTGGGCGAAATGAGCACAATACCCAATCAACCCCCCATCTTAGACACCGATTCGTCCACAAACATCTGCAAGACTCCATCCAATTCTTCTTCCACCTTGGTTCCATCCTGAACAAAATCGGCCAGTGCTTGCGCTTTGATCGCCCTCGTGGGCTCTTATACTATCGTGTACTCACTTAGCTCGACTGCCCATTTCACCAGTGGACTTGATACAGAGAGTCAACCTAACATTTCACCCAGCGGCATATTCGTCCGCACCTTCACCTTGTGGCTCAAAAAATAAGGCCGCAGCTTCCTCACCGTAACGACCACCGCCAAGGCACACTTCTCGATCTCTGAATACTCCTCTCCGCACTTGCATCACCCTACTTACATAATAAATTGTTAACTGCACTACTCCTTCTTCCCGCAGCAGTACCTAATTCACCGCCTTCTCCCCAATAGATACATACAGCACCAAGTCCTCACCATGCACCGGCTTAGCTAATAGGGGTAAGTTGGACAACACTTTCTGTAATTCCTCAAACGACTTCTGGGCCTCTTCAGTGCATTGAAATTTTGAGCTCTTCCTCAATGTTCAGAACAGTGGGCCACTCTTATCCGCAACCTTCGAAATAAAACGACTCACGCCTGCGTTTCGACCAGCCAGGATTTGTACCTTCTTCACCTTCGTACGAGGCTTCATCTCGATCACCGCCCGCACCTTCTCCGGGTTTACTTCAATCCCTCTCTTCGTCACCATGTATCCCAGAAATTTCTTTGACTTCACCCCAAAGGAACACTTAGAAGGATTCAGCTTCATACCATATCTCCACAATGTCAAGAATGTTTCCCTCAGGTCCCCCACATGATCGGCCTCCTCCTTGATCTTCACTAACATATCATCGACATAAACCTCCATATTTCGCCCAAGCTGCTCGTTAAAAATCTTATCGACCAACCTTTGATACGTTGCTCCAGCATTTTTCAGACCAATTGGCATCACCACATAGCAATAAGTCCCCTTGCTCGTCACAAAACTCACCCTCTTCCTATCCTCTCGGGCCAAAGGGATCTGATAATATCCTTGGGATGCATCCATCAAACTAAACAGCTCGAAACCTGCAGTGGAGTCGACCAGTTGGTCAATCCTCGGTAACGGGTACAAGTCCTTAGGGCACGCCTTGTTCAAATCACGAAAATCAATGCACATCCTCCACTTGCCCTCCGACTTTGACACCATCACCGTGTTGGATAACCACTCGGGGAATTGAATCTCCTTAATATGGCCCACCTTCAACAATTTTCCGCCTCCTGCTCGATTACCTTATCCATCTCCGTCCCATGATGTCTCCTCTTCTGCTTCATCGGCCTAACTGTAAGGTCGATACTCGGCCTATGCTCAATCACCTTCGCCTTAATCCCCGTTAACTCCTCAGCGGTATAGACAAAGATATTCGCGAACTCCTTTATCAACCTAATCAGTCTCGATCTTATTGGCTCCTCCAATTCCTTCCCGATCCTAAACTTCCTCTCCTCGAAATCTTCCACCATTTGAATCTCCTCAATCTCACCCCCCGGTTGCATCTCTGCCTTCTCTTTTCCTTTATCGGACTTCACCTTTTTCTCTTTCGACCTCGAACCACCAAGTCGACTTGCATCTCCTCACCCAACTTCACCTGCATCTTCGCAAGTTGTTTATTGTTACTCACTGTGGTTTGGTAATAGCTCCTCAAGGTGACCTGATCTCCAGTGATCTCACCAACCTTTTCACTCATAATGATGTTGTATGATGACTCCGCTCCTATGACCACATACCTCACCATCCTCACTTTCCTCTTCACTCATTTCCCCAAAGCAACGGATAAACTTACCTCTCCCACGGGCGTCACTTCTCCTTCGTTGAATCCATACAAGGTTGTGGCTACCGGCTTTAGCTCGACATTTAGCTATTTGTTGATCTACACAAAACAGTCATAAAACATCACATCAACCGAGCTTCCCATGTCGATAAACACCCTATTCACATCGAAACCTGCCACCTCCGCCATAATTACCAATGCGTCATTATGGGGCAACACCACTCCCTCGGTATCCTCTGCCCGGAAACTTATCTCGGGCATTCGGGCGGTAATCCCTACCTCCTCTCTCTTTCGCTTCATTGCTCAAACATGTCCTCTCATCACATTATTCGAGTCCTCGTCTGTTGGTCCTCCAGAAATCATGTATATCATCCCCTTCTTCATGAGTCCAAAGTCCTCCTGGCCTCCTCGATCTCTGCTCCTCCTTCTCCTCTTGCCTTCATTGCCTCTCCTGCCACCTCGCTCCTCCCGAGAATCATCCTCCTCATCGTCTTCCCTATCACTCCTCTCCACTGAATCCTCCCGACACCTCATTTTCTCTTTCCCCTTCACCCGATCATGGTAGACAAACTCTTTGAGATGCCCTGCTTGAATAAGACGCTTGATCTCATCCTTGAGGTGACTGCAATCCTCCGTCATATGCCCATAATCCTTGTGAAAATGACAATACCTCATTGATTTGGGCTGTGTCGGCCCCTCGAACCTCGACCTGGGCCACATCACATCCTTGTCATCTATCTTCTTCTCGATGGCCACCAACACTTCACTCATTTTCGCATTTAATGGCATTAAATTATGGAATCTTTTTCCTCTCGCAATAGGTCGATCCTTCCACCTATCCTCACGCCCTAGATCCTGCCTACCGCGCCCCTCTCTCCCGGGCGATCCTATCCTCGGTGATCCCCTCTTAGGCGAATTTGCCTTCCCCTTATTTGGCTTTAGGCGAGCCAACTCCTCCAACTTAGTAAACTCCGCCTCTGTATCATCGAGATTGATATACTTTTTGCACCTCTTTAGCACCTCATCATATGTAGGAGCAAGGGTCTTATCTAAAGACATTCGACATGGCCCTGCTCGTATATTCCTTATCGGCACTCCTGCCTTAACCTCTTCCGCGGCCGCCGGGATCTCCAGACAAGTTTGATTGTATCGAGCAACGTACTTACGCAACGATTCCTTCTCTCCCTGCCTCATCACCACCAATGTCAAGTACGTCTTCTGCTGTGCCACCACGCTCGAATATTGGTTTGTCAGCTTCTCCGCAAAATCCTCGAAATCTATGATCAACCCAGGGGGGAGTTGCTGGAACCAATCGAGGGCACCTCCTATTAACATCGACAAAAATGCCCTGCAACTAACAGGATTAGTGTAACCATATAATACAACTATATTCTCAAATGTCCTCACGTGTCTCGATGGGTCAGATGTCCCATCGAACACCAAACTCAGATCCCTGAATTCGCTGGCAAAGGTGCGGCCAGTATGTCTCCTGAGAACGGGTGTCCTCGAGAACGCCTCTCTGTTCGACCATCCACCTTGGCTTGCAATTGACGCACCTGCTTGGCAAGCCTCTCCATCTCCCAATCTCGAGGGGCTCCCTCTCCTCCATAACTGAATACGTCCTCCTCCATGTTGTGACGTGCATCCGCCACCGTGGTCGGTGCAGTAGCCACTCAAGAAAGGTTGTTTGTAACCTGTTGGACTGCTTGCGCAGCTGCATCCACAACCATCTGCTGCATCTCCTGCCTAGTCATCACCACTTGCTGCCCAAGACGTTGCTCCTCCACTCGCGGTGGTGCTGCTCCCTGCACTACCGCTCCTAACGGCTAAACTCCGGCCAGATCTGGTTGCAATGGCGCTGAAATCGTCGTTCCTTACATCGTTCGAGCCTCCTGAGCACGGCTCGGACCCACGTTTCCTCCTGGCACCACCAATGCAGCCCCCACTCCTTGAAGAACGGGCGTTGGGGTCACCGGTGTTTGCGAAGGTCTGGAGAAACCCAGAGGAGGGCCCTCTCCGAACGGCCTTGCTGTCGTCCACGCTCATCGAACGACGACTGCAAATTGATTACAGGAACTCTGTCTGCCATAGCCACCAAGCTCAAACGTCCTTAGCACACCGTTTTTCGAACAGAGTCCCACAGACGGCGCCAAATGCTAACGCAAAACACTCCGACCGGCTAGAAATCGACTCGTCTTCTTCCTCCTCGCCGGTAGAACGCCGCGTATCTGCAAAGCTCTTTCACACCGGAGGGGTTTTTCGGTGAAGAGCCTCCGATGCTTAAGTCGGTGTTTGTTCTACACAACTCTCAAGAGTAAAAATGGATAAATCGTGTTAAACAAGAAAGGCTCGGCTCTATATATATAGGGGTGAGATACTTGCCCTAGGAGCTGCCCGGATTTGATGAGCTGTCTGCCCAAAGCTGCCCGAATCTGCCAGTCCGTACACACACAGTGTGCATGTGTCATAGGTGGTTATCACCACTATCACTATGCGCCAATGTATTCCTGCCACGTGTCCTCTGCACATGGGGTAATTATTCCTCTGAATATTCTCTGGAAATTCCGATGAAGGCCCACGCGCTCCTTCACGTCTAGATCATGCTCCCGATTGCTCTTTACTCGCGAGGTGGTCAATCCATTGATCTCTCACACGATAGGTTGATCTTCGACCACCAGCCACAGTATTTGACCACTGCTTCTCAGTCTGCTATTGCTCGTCCAGCGTGGCATTCCCGACATTAGGTTCGTATAGCCGGCGTAGTGAACCGGTTTATTCCTTTAGGTATATAATATCCCATATCTGTAAGTATATTTTTTTATTTTTTTGTCCAATGATAGAATTTTATTAATAACACACAAAGATCGACCAAAGCAGCCGAAGCCGGCGACCAAAAGCCGAAGTGAGAGGACCCCCAAAGGGAGCCTAAATACTACAACTCATCCACCAGAACAACGAAAATACAAACCTCCCACACGGGAGAACAAAACTGCCACAAGTGGAGAACACAACTCATAACGGGCGAACCGAAACCCAACACTACAACGCAGAAAAACACCACAAAGAAAACACACAAAACAAGAACACCACAAATAAAAATATGTTTTATATATAATTAACAAAGTTTTATATTTTTATTATATAAAATATTAAACATGTTTAAAAATATTAATAAATGAAGTACCAATTCAACCATTAGTTGTACGAGTAAACTATTGAACCAGTAACTTGACCGGTTCGATGACCGGTCCTATTTCTAGAACCTTGGATAAAACAAAACAGAAGTGTCGCTCTGGGCTAGCAGGTGTCCAAGCATACAATATGCTCAACTATGTTGGCCAAAATGGGAAGTAAACATAATAACTGTGTAGATATACACCAACATACTTGAATATCATTTAGGAATATTTCTTTAATCATCATATATATTTAACAAATACCATATATCTTTAAATCGCATAAACTGAAATTAATTTTCTTTGGACCGGGCTAACCAGTGCGAACCACTCATCAAGTCCACTGAATGGAGAGTTCGATAATATTTCTATAGTGATATTTATTATTATTCAATTGCGTATGGAGTGGGCCAGGTTCAAAGTTGGATACATTACTGGAAGGCCATATTTAGCCGCTCCTTAGTGTTGGGATCTATTAGGATCTCCGCAAATATGCAAGTTACAAAATTTTCTACAAAATAACTTATGCGCAGCGAATCTATAGGTTGAGGTTGAAGACTTACGATTTAATATTTTGTCAACTCTTAAATGTTGTAGATTTTCATTGTTAGAGATCGTCCGATTCACAGAGTCCGTTGGGCACCCAAACGTGGCTTTCTTAGAGTATCATGGATCATGTGCGTGCGGACGGGAGAAGGCGGGTTGCGATTGGTGTCGGGAAGCTGGTCGTAGGTTGGCGTCAGGCCACTGAGGATCGAACGGGTCTCACGGGTCGCACGACGTTGTTGGGATGCTGGCATTTCGTGTCTCGGCGTCACTGTGATGCAGCAGATCGTCATTGGGCATGATCGGGTGCAGCGGGTCATCACCAGGAGCGAGCAGGTGGCGTCGTCTGGTCGCTACAAGAGATCTGGTCGTGTCGGATCATCGCCGGTGGACTCGGGCCGCCTCGCGGCAGCCACTGACGGTGGTCAAGTGGTCGACTACCTCAAATTCTTCTATTGAATTACCTAACACCTCTAGAACTCCCTTGATAGGAAGTAGAATCCAGATATCTCTATGTGATGTATCTCTTGGAAGACTAGAGAAGATGTGTATTTATAGGCGTCAATGTGGACCCTAAGGAGGCATTAAATTGGGCTTCCTCTGTTTGGACATAACTGTGGGCCAAGCCTATAGGAATAATACAGTCATTCCACTGACGTAGTATTAATGAATTTTCCTAATTTAATTCTCAAATTACGATTTGAGCTCAACGACTAAAATACTCGAATTACCTCCCCATGTTTACGATATAATGCCGGTGAAAAAGAAAAATAAAAAAGGAAATTAGGGAGTCGGAGGAAGCGTCGGAAGGAGGAGAAAAGCTAGCCTATTGGAGGAGGAGCGGATGAAATTGTGAATAGGAAAGAAAAATTTATCCAACAAAATGGGCAAAACTAAAGAAGAACATGGGAGAAGAAAAACTTTGCCATTATTGCTAGTGACAAACGGACAAATAAAGATTCTGATGGATGGCAGCGGTCAAGGTAGCAGTAGTCCCAAGCATAAGTTTAACTCTTATCGAACCCAGGTAGAAAACAAGAGTTCACTATAGGGATTTTTTTTTTTAGAAATGAGAAACTTAGAAAAGTCGGCCAAGGAAGCCTTTTATAGGCGAAGAAAGGGAAAAGATAAGGAGAGCGATCGATTCTGCCTGTAGGATTGGAATTGGATTAGCAGCTCAGATGAGGCACAATGAGTGAAGGGATAGGTCACATCAGACTGTTAAAATAAAATGGAAATAAAGGGACGAGATTAATTGGGCATTAAATGAAACTTTTGCACAAAGCCCGTAACAACTGTGATTGGACACTTGGGCTGACACATGCACGTTGCGACATGATGATTTGACAGAACAAGCGACGACGTGTGGCAGATATTTAAATTTCAAAACTCAAAAGGAAAAAGCCTTCAAAGGAACCGAGTCAGGACGTGGCAAAAGCTAACGAGCTAAAAGAAAGTCAAAGAAAAAACAATAACGCTAGAAACAAGGAGCAACCAAATTCACTCTTGGATCGAGTCATCTCGACTCGACCAGAGTAGGTGGGACCAAATGATATAGGATAAGCACACCAGGTCGACTAGACCTGAGAGGCATTGAACCGAATCAGGTTAGCCATTAGGTTGAACGAAGAAGGAAAATTGCATAGCAGAAGGATCCACAAGTCGAAGAGGACATTGATGACATGGAGGGGGCCAGCAGATCGAGGGCGAGCACTTGGAGGTCCTGGTGGAAGCTCGACTTGAAAGTGCACCTGGTCGATCGACCAGATAGGTGCAATAGTGGAGCTCAACATTAGCGATGCGTCATCTTGAGGTAAACGGGTCAAAGGCCTAATGTAGGAGGTCAAAGGATAAAAAGGAAGCATATTGTCATTAATGTTGGACATGGGCTAGGACACGTGGTATTATTTGATTGGTCTATCCTCATAATCATTTGGGGTAGTACGTGCAGCTGGATCAACCAGCTCATTATATCCGGGCAGCTTTCTAGAAGCAAGTAACCCATCCCTATAAATAGGAGTGGGATATGCAATTTTAGGGTTACATTTACTATTATATACTCGTAGACTGCACTTCATCTTCCTCAAGTGCTAACTTAAGCTTCGGAGGCTCTTCACCGGAAATTCCCTCCGGTGTGAGAGTTCTGTAGGTTTGGAGGCATTCAACTAGTGATTGAGCTAGAGATTCATCCATTTTTAGTCATTACCAGTCGGTCTGAGTTTCCTATACCATAATGAATAAGGAAAGAATCAGATCAAATCTACGGATTTTCCTAATACACATAGAACTCCCACTGTAGCAAGATTCTTCTCCAAGATTGCTACCTTTGTTCGAAAAGTCTCCACATGCCGTCGCTGGAAAGCCACCACTATTAGCTAGTCGTCGCTGTAAAAATTGCTAGAAAATTTTTTTAGGCCGGTCTCGAACGTGTTCGGCCCGGTTTACAGCAAGCCGTGGCCTGGTGTTCCTGGACTCCTCGTGTGCACGGTCTGACATCAGTGCTTAACGCGCGTCCAACCATGGACTCATAGCCGAGGTCTGTTGCCACTGCCACACATACACGATAGGGAAGTCGCGCCATGCTCAGGCATGCACTGTGAAGTCGCTCGTTAACTGGGTCTCTAGCACACCGAGCGCGACGACCTCCTGCGTGTCTCTCTGCGCTCCAAGCGCATCCGTGGTCCTGCAGATTCGTGAGAATCTCGTGCATCTAGGTCGCTTTGAGCCTTGCGCCTGGGCAACCTCGACAGCAAGCTATCGGGAGCCCGCTTACGCTCGCATTGTCACGATACACATTCTAGGGTTTCTCGAGTCCGGTCGGGTCGTCGAGTCTCCATTGGGTCGTCTTGATCACCCGGTTAATCCGGAGCCAATCACGACCAAAGTATATAAATTTGAAAATTATACTTTTGATCCTAGAACCATGGATGGTTTTACATGTTCGTCTAAGAAAGCGAATAAATCTATCCTGTGTCCTACTGGGGGAATAACTATTACAAACGTTTAACTATCATCCCCGACATGCCCAAGGCTTTAAAAACCAAAACCATGCAATAAACTTGAATCGCATGATCACATTCAAGCACATAATCACATATAACATAATAGTGGATTACACAACTCCTACAAAACTATATATATATATATTATAACTTATGGCAATATATATATATATGCAATATATATATATATATATTATAACTTATGGCTGCGCTTGAACAATATAATTCACGAAAGCCTTAAAATTTTGAACTTAGCACAAAAACGCATTAAATGTGGGCTCGGATACCATTTGTTGGAATCTATTAAGATCACTACAATTTGCAAGTTACATATTTATCTACGAAATAACCTATGCGCAGCGGATCTATAGGTTAACGTAGAAGACTTGTTGTTCAATATTTTGCTGACTCAGAAACGTTGTAGATTTCTGTTGTTGGAGATCGTATGATTCAAAAAGTCTGTTGGATATCCGCACGTGACCTTCTCAGAGTATCGCGGGTCGCGTGCGTGCAGATGAGAATTGGCGGATTTCTGTTGTTGGAGATCGTCTTATTCAAAAAGTCTGTTGGACAGCCGCACGTGACCTTTTCAGAGTATCGCGGGTCGCGTGCGTGCCAAGAAGTTAGTCGCAAGCTTGCTTCGGGTCGCTGAGCGTCGAGAGGGTCTGGAGGGATTGTCGCGGATTGCACGACATCGTTGGGCTGCTAGCGTCCCGGGTCTCGGCGTCACTGGGATGCTGCAGGTCGCCACCGGGCTCAATCGTGTGCAGCGGGTCGTCGTCGGGAGCAAGCAGATGGCGTCATCTGGTCGTTACGAGAGAATGGGCTGCATCGAATTGTCGCCAGTGGACTTGGGTCGTCTCGCGGCAGTGCTAGATGACCGACGCTGGTCGGTTTGCTCAAGATTTCTCAGGTGCTCGACTACCTCAATGTCTTCTATTGAATTACATGACACCTCTAGAACTCCCTTGGTGGGAAGGAGAATCTAGATATCTGAATGTGATGTATGTCTTGGAAGACCATAGAAGAGGTGTATTTATAGGCTTCAATAGGGACCTTAAGGAGGCATTAAATTGGGATTCCCCTATTTGGACCTAACTATGGGCCAAGCCTACCAAGCCCAAATAGGAATAATACAGTCATCCCACTAAAGTTGTATTATTTAATTCTCCCAATTTAATTCCCAAATTATGATTTGAGCTTCACTCCAAAAATACTCGAATTACCTCCCCATGTTAAAGAATTTAAACATCTGCAGGGTTTAACATATTAATCCTTCTGAACTCACTTCGGGGACATTATCCAACCTCAACTTTGTGAAGTTCACGATGTCCGTAAATATTATAACAGGACAACATGTCATGTAGAAATCACTAACCCAATCCAGATAGTTATTGGTCCATATCAATAAACCTCATCTTGCTAAATCAAAGTAGTAACTACTACATATATGTGTTTGTTTATATATTACTAGGTAAGAGAACGCAGTAATTAGCCGAGGCCTAGTTCGTTTACGACAATCAATATAAAATGAATTGCTCCTCTCTGAGATCCAGTTAGTAGACCAATGTGTACTTGTGTGACTAATCAGTCATCACCGATTGTAACCCTCACACTACAATCGTTCCAATGGCCTGTTCAATTTTCATCTATGTTGTGAATCAATTGTTTATGTTTCACAAATAACCTATAAATGATCTTCTGACCATACGTGATGAACCATTTATCTAAACCAAAGCAATAGAACATAGAACTTTATTTAATCAAACATCAATTCTCATTCAATATAAATAGTATGAATAACATCTAAAGTCAGCCTTTCAGTATGCATAGTAACACTTAGGGTCTATTTTTAGCATATAAATACACCAAGATTTTAGCCTCCAAACACAAAATTAACATGCATAAGTTCTCAAGTCCTTGCATTCTTGATCGGCAAAAAATCTAGAGCAAAAAGAAGGGAGAAAATTGGTGAATTCTGTGAGAGGTTCAAGAGATCCAACAAGACGTCCACCACTATAAGTCGCAGTAGGTTAATGGTTATACATTAGACGACACTTGAGGTCTCATGTTCTCATCACGACGAATATATATACCCCAGTGCTTATCTGATGATCACCAAACTCAACAAGTCCAACCACCAGCGACCACCGCACGCGGCAATATCACCAACGGTAGTAGGAGCGACGTGGTGAGGTGAGGAGAACTCAGAGACCACCTGCAGGCGACAGCTCAAGCCACTCTATGACCACCAGCATGCAGCCAGCACGAGTGACCCGCTAATCACCCGCATGCAGCACACGCAGTGACCTGGCTCCCCTCGACGACTCCCGGAAACCGCGAGGCAAATAAGGGTGGCGTGTGACGATCAAAGGACAACAGTCCATCAACTCAACCAAGGTGGTGCACAACAGGTACAAGATTAGAGGACGCGTCTCAGAACCTTTCGTCCAGCCCCGTAGGCTATGCAAGATTGTACAGAATCGACTGAAATTTTAAAACGTAAGTCCTCAATCCTAACTATAGATGTTGCTGCGTTAGGATTAAATTCCATATGATTTGAATGTGCACTTAGGCCGACGTTCTTCATAGAATCCAACACCTATAAAGTGGGTGGGTTAGTGAAAATTGTGGGAAATGACCAGATTATCCTTAGTGAATGGACAAATGAACACATTTGAGCATGATAATTACACTTATTTATGATATTGTCACTGCATGTCTGACTGCCATATACTAAAATTTGGCTTGATCATTGTCGTCGACTTGATGGATCTAATGATACATATTTATTTTTATTTTCTTGTTATGCATCATTATAATAAGATCACACTTATAAACAAATATATATATATATATATATATATATATATATAT